>JBBPBX010066934.1:0-19542 GCA_038048925.1 Garcialebias charrua
CATTAGTCAACTAACACTTCATCAGCAGTCCAACCACAGTCCACCAACACTCTGCCAACAGTCAACCAACACTTCATCAACAGTCCACCAACAGTCCACCAAGACTCTGCCAACAGTCCACCAACACTCCACCAACAGTTCACCAACACTTCATCAACAGTCCACCAACACTCCACCAACAGTTCACCAACACTCCACCAACAGTCCACAAACACTTCATCAACAGTCCACCAACACTCCACCTACTGTCCATCAACAGTCCACCAACAGTTCACAACACTCCACCAACAGTTCACCAACACTCCACCAACAGTCCACCAACACTTCATCAACAGTTCACCAACAGTCCACCAACAGTTCGCCAACACTCCACCAACAGTTCACCAACACTCCACCAACAGTCCACCAACACTTCATCAACAGTTCACCAACAGTCCACCAACAGTTCACCAACACTCCACCAACAGTTCACCAACACTCCACCAACAGTCCACCAACACTTCATCAACAGTTCACCAACAGTCCACCAACAGTTCACCAACACTCCACCAACAGTTCACCAACACTCCACCAACAGTCCATCAACACTTCATCAACAGTTCACCAACAGTCCACCAACAGTTCACCAACACTTCATCAACACTCCACTAAGAGTTCACCAACACTCCACCAACAGTCCACCAACACTTCATCAACAGTCCACCAACACTCCACCTATAGTCCACCAACAGTCCATCAACAGTCAACCAACACTTCAATAGTCCATCAACAGTCCACCAACACTCTGCCAACAGTCAACCAACACTTCATCAACAGTTCAACAACAGTCCACCAACACAACAGTCCACCAACACTTCATCAACAGTTCACCAACACTCCACCAACACTCCACCAACACTCCACCAACAGTCCACCAACACTCCACCAACAGTCCACCAACACTTCATCAACAGTCCACCATTACTCTGCCAACAGTGCCCCAACAATCTACCAACAGTAAAACAATACTCTACTAACAGTGCAAAAACACTCCACCAACAGTGCACTAACACTCTACAAAAAGAGCACCAACACTCTACCAACAGTGCACTAATACTCCACCAACAGTGCATTAAACACTCTACCAACAAAGCACCAACAGTCTACCAACAATGCACTAACACTCTACTAACAGTGTACCAACACTCTACCAACAGTGCACTAACACTCTACCAACAGTGCAATAACACTCTACCAACAGTGCACCAACACTCTACCAACAGTGCACTAACACTCTACCAACAGTCACCAACACTCCACCAACAATCCACCAACAGTCCACTAACAGTCCACCAACATTGCACCAACACTCTGCCAACAGTCAACCAACATTTCATCAACAGTCCACCAGCCCTCCACCAACAGTCCACCAACACTCTGCCAACAGTCCACCAACACTTCATCAACATTCTAACAACACTCCACAAACAGTCCACCAACAGCCCACTAACACTCTGCCATTAGTCAACTAACACTTCATCAGCAGTCCAACCACAGTCCACCAACACTCTGCCAACAGTCAACCAACACTTCATCAACAGTCCACCAACAGTCCACCAAGACTCTGCCAACAGTCCACCAACACTCCACCAACAGTTCACCAACACTTCATCAACAGTCCACCAACACTCCACCAACAGTTCACCAACACTCCACCAACAGTCCACAAACACTTCATCAACAGTCCACCAACACTCCACCTACTGTCCATCAACAGTCCACCAACAGTTCACAACACTCCACCAACAGTTCACCAACACTCCACCAACAGTCCACCAACACTTCATCAACAGTTCACCAACAGTCCACCAACAGTTCGCCAACACTCCACCAACAGTTCACCAACACTCCACCAACAGTCCACCAACACTTCATCAACAGTTCACCAACAGTCCACCAACAGTTCACCAACACTCCACCAACAGTTCACCAACACTCCACCAACAGTCCACCAACACTTCATCAACAGTTCACCAACAGTCCACCAACAGTTCACCAACACTCCACCAACAGTTCACCAACACTCCACCAACAGTCCACCAACACTTCATCAACAGTTCACCAACAGTCCACCAACAGTTCACCAACACTCCACTAACAGTTCACCAACACTCCACCAACAGTCCACCAACACTTCATCAACAGTCCACCAACACTCCACCAACACTCCACCAACAGTTCACCAACAGTCCACCAACACTCCGCCAACACTCCACCAACACTTCATCAACAGTCCACCAACACTTCACCAATAGTTCACTAACACTCCACCAACAGTCTACCAATACTTAACCAACAGTGCACCAACACTCCACCAACAGTCCACCAAGACTTGACCAACAGTCCACCAGCACTCTGCCAAGAGTCCAACAACACTTCATCAACAGTCCACCAACACTCCGCCAACACCCCACCAACACTCTGCCAACAGTGCACCAACAATGCACCAACATTCCACCAACAGTCAACCAACACTTCATCAACAGTCCACCAACACTCTGCCAACAGTCCACCAACAGTTCACCAACACTCCACCAACAATCCACCAACAGTCCACTAACAGTCCGCCAACATTGCACCAACACTCTGCCAACAGTCAACCAACATTTCATCAACAGTTCACCAACAGTCCACCAACAGATCACCAACACTCCACCAACAGTTCACCAACACTCCACCAACAGTCCATCAACACTTCATCAACAGTTCACCAACAGTCCACCAACAGTTCACCAACACTCCACCAACAGTCCACCAACACTTCATCAACAGTTCACCAACAGTCCACCAACAGTTCACCAACACTCCACCAACAGTTCACCAACACTCCACCAACAGTCCATCAACACTTCATCAACAGTTCACCAACAGTCCACCAACAGTCCACCAACAGTTCACCAACACTCCACTAAGAGTTCACCAACACTCCACCAACAGTCCACCAACACTTGACCAACAGTGCACCAACACTCCACCAACACTCCACCAACAGTTCATCAACAGTCCACCAACACTCCGCCAACACTCCACCAACACTTCATCAACAGTCCACCAACACTTCACCAATAGTTCACTAACACTCCACCAACAGTCTACCAATACTTAACCAACAGTGCACCAACACTCCACCAACAGTCCACCAAGACTCGACCAACAGTCCACCAGCACTCTGCCAAGAGTCCAACAACACTTCATCAACAGTCCACCAACACTCCGCCAACACCCCACCAACACTCTGCCAACAGTGCACCAACAATGCACCAACATTCCACCAACAGTCAACCAACACTTCATCAACAGTCCACCAACACTCTGCCAACAGTCCACCAACAGTTCACCAACACTCCACCAACAATCCACCAACAGTCCACTAACAGTCCGCCAACATTGCACCAACACTCTGCCAACAGTCAACCAACATTTCATCAACAGTTCACCAACAGTCCACCAACAGTTCGCCAACACTCCACCAACAGTTCACCAACACTCCACCAACAGTCCATCAACACTTCATCAACAGTTCACCAACAGTCCACCAACAGTTCACCAACACTCCACCAACAGTCCACCAACACTTCATCAACAGTTCACCAACAGTCCACCAACAGTTCACCAACACTCCACCAACAGTTCACCAACACTCCACCAACAGTCCATCAACACTTCATCAACAGTTCACCAACAGTCCACCAACAGTTCACCAACACTCCACTAAGAGTTCACCAACACTCCACCAACAGTCCACCAACACTTGACCAACAGTGCACCAACACTCCACCAACACTCCACCAACAGTTCACCAACAGTCCACCAACACTCCGCCAACACTCCACCAACACTTCATCAACAGTCCACCAACACTTCACCAATAGTTCACTAACACTCCACCAACAGTCTACCAATACTTAACCAACAGTGCACCAACACTCCACCAACAGTCCACCAAGACTCGACCAACAGTCCACCAGCACTCTGCCAAGAGTCCAACAACACTTCATCAACAGTCCACCAACACTCCGCCAACACCCCACCAACACTCTGCCAACAGTGCACCAACAATGCACCAACATTCCACCAACAGTCAACCAACACTTCATCAACAGTCCACCAACACTCTGCCAACAGTCCACCAACAGTTCACCAACACTCCACCAACAATCCACCAACAGTCCACTAACAGTCCGCCAACATTGCACCAACACTCTGCCAACAGTCAACCAACATTTCATCAACAGTCCACCAGCCCTCCACCAACAGTCCGCCAACACTCTGCCAACAGTCCACCAACACTTCATCAACATTCTAACAACACTCCACAAACAGTCCACCAACAGCCCACTAACACTCTGCCATTAGTCAACTAACACTTCATCAGCAGTCCAACCACAGTCCACCAACACTCTGCCAACAGTCAACCAACACTTCATCAACAGTCCACCAACAGTCCACCAAGACTCTGCCAACAGTCCACCAACACTCCACCAACAGTTCACCAACACTTCATCAACAGTCCACCAACACTCCACCAACAGTTCACCAACACTCCACCAACAGTCCACAAACACTTCATCAACAGTCCACCAACACTCCACCTACTGTCCATCAACAGTCCACCAACAGTTCACAACACTCCACCAACAGTTCACCAACACTCCACCAACAGTCCACCAACACTTCATCAACAGTTCACCAACAGTCCACCAACAGTTCGCCAACACTCCACCAACAGTTCACCAACACTCCACCAACAGTCCACCAACACTTCATCAACAGTTCACCAACAGTCCACCAACAGTTCACCAACACTCCACCAACAGTTCACCAACACTCCACCAACAGTCCACCAACACTTCATCAACAGTTCACCAACAGTCCACCAACAGTTCACCAACACTCCACCAACAGTTCACCAACACTCCACCAACAGTTCACACACTCAACAGTCCATCAACACTTCATCAACAGTTCACCAACAGTCCACCAACAGTTCACCAACACTCCACTAAGAGTTCACCAACACTCCACCAACAGTCCACCAACACTTCATCAACAGTCCACCAACACTCCACCTATAGTCCACCAACAGTCCATCAACAGTCAACCAACACTTCAATAGTCCATCAACAGTCCACCAACACTCTGCCAACAGTCAACCAACACTTCATCAACAGTTCACCAACAGTCCACCAACAGTCCACCAACACTTCATCAACAGTCCACCATTACTCTGCCAACAGTGCCCCAACAATCTACCAACAGTAAAACAATACTCTACTAACAGTGCAAAAACACTCCACCAACAGTGCACTAACACTCTACAAAAAGAGCACCAACACTCTACCAACAGTGCACTAATACTCCACCAACAGTGCATTAAACACTCTACCAACAAAGCACCAACAGTCTACCAACAATGCACTAACACTCTACTAACAGTGTACCAACACTCTACCAACAGTGCACTAACACTCTACCAACAGTGCAATAACACTCTACCAACAGTGCACCAACACTCTACCAACAGTGCACTAACACTCTACCAACAGTGCACTAACACTCTACAAACAGTGCACCAACACTCAACCAACAGTACACTAACACTCTACCAACAGTGCACTAACACTCCACCAACAGAGCACCAAAACTCTACCAACAGTGCACTAACACTCTACCAACAGTGCACCAACACTCTACCAACAATGCACCAACACTCTACCAACAGTGCACCAACACTCTACCAACAGTGCACTAACACTCTACCAACAGTGCACCAACACTCTACCAACAGTACACTAACACTCTACCAACAGTGCACCAACAATCTACCAACAGTAAAACAATACTCTACTAACAATGCACTGACACTCTACCAACAGTGCACTAACACTCTACCAAGAGTGCACCAACACTCTACCAACTGTGAAACAACACTCTATTAACAGTGCACCAACACTCAACCAACAGTACACTAACACTCTACCAACAGTGCACTAACACTCTACCAACAGTGCACCAAAAATCCACCAACAGTGCACTAACACTCCACCAACAGAGCACCAAAACTCTACCAACAGTGCACTAACACTCTACCAACAGTGCACCAACACTCTACCAACAATGCACCAACACTCTACCAACAGTGCACCAACACTCTACCAACAGTGCACTAACACTCTACCAACAGTGCACCAACACTCTAGCAACAGTGCACTAACACTCTACCAACAGTGCCCCAACAATCTACCAACAGTAAAACAATACTCTACTAACAGTGCACCAACACTCCACCAACAGTGCACTAACACTCTACCAACAGTGCACTAACACTCTACAAACCGAGCACCAACACTCTACCAACTATGCACTAATACTCTACCAACAGTGCACCAACACTCTACCAATAGTTCACTAACACTCTACCAACAGAGCACGGACACTCTACCAACAGTGCACTAACACTCTACCAACAGTGCACCAACACTCTACCAACAGTGCACTAACACTCTACCAACCTTGCACCAACACTCTACCAACAGTGCACTAACACTCTACCAGCGGTGCACTAACACTCTACCAACAGTGTACAAACACTCTACCAACAATGCACAAACACTCTACCAACAGTGCAACAGTTCACCAACACTCCACCAACAGTGCACCAAAACTCCACCAACAGTGCAACAGTTCACCATGAGTGCACCAACACTCTACCAACATTGCACCAACAGTGCACCAACACTCCACCAACATTGCACCAACAGTGCACCAACACTCCACAAACAGTGTACCAACAGTTCACCAACAGTCCACCAACATTCACCAACACTCCACCAACAGTTCACCAACAGTCCACCAACATTCACCAACATTCTACCAACAACGCACCAACTGTTCACTAACACTTTGCTAACAGTGCACGAACACTCCACCAACTTTCCATTAATAGTCCACCAACGACACAATCCTTGAGTTTGAGAACCATTTGAAAGCAGGCAAGTGAAGCAGGAGTTTAAAATAAAAACAATTCATTTTAAACAATAAAAACAAAATGCTGGCGTAGCAACAAAAACTTCCAATGACGGTAACAGGCAGGCAAAGACAGGACGTGTACAGATTTGTGTGGGAAAACATAAACCAGATTCAGGAGGACTGTGTAGTCTGTGTAAACAGAACAATGACCGGACCCTTGTGTAGTGAAGAGGAGAGGTTTAAGTAAGGCTGAGGGAGAGAGATGATGAGTGCACCTAGTTAGGTAGCTGATTAGGGACAGGTGAAAATGATCACAACTGGAGACTGGAGAGGCAGACTAAGGAGTGAGTGAGAGTGACAGAAAACAGATAGAAACATAATCACAAAAGAAGCAGAATGAAAATTATAAGAAGCAGAACACAAAAAGCAGAAGGGGCAGAATGAAATAAACACAATAAGCAGAACAAGGGGAAGACAGAAATACCAGACAGCTAAGGAACATACTGTGACATCAGTACTGCACCAACACTCCAACAACACTCCAACAACACTCCACCAACAGTTCACCAACACACTGCTAACAGTGCACAAACACTCCACCAACACACTGCTAACATTGCACAAACACTCCACCAACACTCCACCAACAGTGCACAAACACTCCACCAACAGTTCACCAACACTCCACCAACAGTCCACCAACACACTGCTAAAAGTGCACAAACACTCCACCAACACACTGCTAACAGTGCACAAACACTCCACTAACACTCCACCAACAGTGCACAAACACTCCACCAACAGTTCACCAACACTCCACCAACAGTCCACCAACACACTGCCAACAGTGCACAAACACTCCACCAACACACTGCTAATAGTGCACAAACACTCCACCAACATTGCAGCAACACTCCACTGACATTTCTCCAACACTCCACCAACACTCCACCAACAGTTCACCAACACACTGCTAACAGTGCACAAACACTCCACCAACAGTGTAGCAACACTCCACCAACAGTTCAACATCACTTCACTGACATTTCACCAACACTCCACCAACACTCCACCAACAGTGCACAAACACTCCACCAACAGTTCATCAACACTCCACCAACAGTCCACCAACACACTGCTAACAGTGCACAAACACTCCACCAACACACTGCTAACAGTGCACAAACACTCCACTAACACTCCACCAACACTCCACCAACAGTGCACAAACACTCCACCAACAGTTCACCAACAATCCACCAACAGTCCACCAACACACTGCTAACAGTGCACTAACACTCAACCAACACAATGCCAACAGTGCACAAACACTCCACCAACACACTGCTAATAGTGCACAAACACTCCAACAGTGCAGCAACACTCCACCAACAGTTCAACATCACTCCACTGACATTTCACCAACACTCCACCAACACTCCACCAACACTCCACCAACACTCCACCAACACACTGCTAACAGTGCACAAACACTCCACCAACAGTCCACCAACACTCCACCAACAATGCACAAACACTCCACCAACACTTCATCAACATTCCAACAACAGTCCACCAACACACTGCTAACAATGCACAAACACTCCACCAACACACTGCTAACAGTGCAAAAACACTCCACTAACACTCCACCAACACTCCACCAACAGTTCACCAACACTCCACCAACAGTCCACCAACACACTGCTAACAGTGCACTAACACTCAACCAACACACTGCCAACAGTGCACAAACACTCCACCAACACACTGCTAATAGTGCACAAACACTCCAACAGTCCAACAACACTCCACCAACAGTTCAACATCACTCCACTGACATTTCACCAACACTCCACCAACACTCCATCAACACTCTACCAACACTCCACCAACACACTGCTAACAGTGCACAAACACTCCACCAACAGTCCAACAACACTCCACCAACAGTGCAGCAACACTCCACCAACAGTTCACCAACACACTGCTAACAGTGCACAAACACTCCACCAACAGTCCACCAACACTCCACCAACAATGCAGCAACACTCCACCAACACACTGCTAACAGTGCACAAACCCACCAACACTCCACCAACAGTGCACAAACACTCCACCAACAGTCCAACAACACTCCACCAACACTCTACCAACACTCCACCAACACACTGCTAACAGTGCACAAACCCACCAACACTCCACCAACACTCCACCAACAGTGCAGCAACACTCCACCAACAGTTCACCAACACACTGCTAACAGTGCACAAACACTCCACCAACAGTCCACCAACACTCCACCAACAATGCAGCAACACTCCACTGACAGTTCACCAACACTCCACCAACAGTCCACCAACACTCCATCAACACTCTACCAACACTCCACCAACACACTGCTAACAATGCACAAACACTCCACCAACAGTCCAACAACACTCCACCAACAGTGCAGCAACACTCCACCAACAGTTCACCAACACACTGCTAACAGTGCACAAACACTCCACCAACAGTCCACCAACACTCCACCAACAATGCAGCAACACTCCACCAACACACTGAGTGCACAAACACTCCACCAACAGTCCAACAACACTCCACCAACACTCTACCAACACTCCACCAACACACTGCTAACAGTGCACAAACCCACCAACACTCCACCAACACTCCGCCAACAGTGCAGCAACACTCCACCAACAGTTCACCAACACACTGCTAACAGTGCACAAACACTCCACCAACAGTCCACCAACACTCCACCAACAATGCAGCAACACTCCACTGACAGTTCACCAACACTCCACCAACAGTCCACCAACACTCTACCAACAGTTCACCAACATTCCACCAACAGTGCACCAACACTCCACCAACAGTTCATCAACACTCCACCAACATTTCATCAACAGTCAATCAAGACTTCACCAACACTTCACCAACAGTCCACAGACACTCCACCAACAGTGTAGCAACACTCCAACAGTCCACCAAAACTCCATCAACTGTGAAGCAACACTTCACCAACAGTGCACCTACACTCTGTCAAAATGCCACCAACACTCAACCTACAGTCCACCAACACTTCACCAACAGTCCACCAACACTTCACCAACAGTCCACCAACACTTCACCAACAATTCACCAACACTCCACCTACAGTCCACCAACACTCCACCTACAGTCCACCAACACTTCACCAACAGTCCACCAACACTTCACCAACAGTTCACCAACACTCCACCAACAGTCCACAAACACTTCATCAACAGTCCACCAACACTTCACTAGCAGTTCACCAACACTTTGCCAATAGCTCACATACACGCCACCAACAGTTCACCAACACACCATCAACAGTCCACCAACAGTTCACCAACACTCCACCAACAGTCCACCAACACTTGACCAACAGTGCACCAACACTCCACCAACACTCCACCAACAGTTCACCAACAGTCCACCAACACTCCGCCAACACTCCACCAACACTTCATCAACAGTCCACCAACACTTCACCAATAGTTCACTAACACTCCACCAACAGTCTACCAATACTTGACCAACAGTGCACCAACACTCCACCAACAGTCCACCAAGACTCGACCAACAGTCCACCAGCACTCTGCCAACAGTCCAACATCACTTCATCAACAGTCCACCAACACTCCACCAACACTCCGCCAACACCCCACCAACACTCTGCCAACAGTGCACCAACAATGCACCAACATTCCACCAACAGTCAACCAACACTTCATCAACAGTCCACCAACACTCTGCCAACAGTCCACCAACAGTTCACCAACACTCCACCAACAATCCACCAACAGTCCACTAACAGTCCGCCAACATTGCACCAACACTCTGCCAACAGTCAACCAACATTTCATCAACAGTCCACCAGCCCTCCACCAACAGTCCACCAACACTCTGCCAACAGTCCACCAACACTTCATCAACATTCTAACAACACTCCACCAACAGTCCACCAACAGCCCACTAACACTCTGCCATTAGTCAACTAACACTTCATCAGCAGTCCAACCACAGTCCACCAACACTCTGCCAACAGTCAACCAACACTTCATCAACAGTCCACCAACAGTCCACCAAGACTCTGCCAACAGTCCACCAACACTCCACCAACAGTTCACCAACACTTCATCAACAGTCCACCAACACTCCACCAACAGTTCACCAACACTCCACCAACAGTCCACAAACACTTCATCAACAGTCCACCAACACTCCACCTACTGTCCATCAACAGTCCACCAACAGTTCACAACACTCCACCAACAGTTCACCAACACTCCACCAACAGTCCACCAACACTTCATCAACAGTTCACCAACAGTCCACCAACAGTGCACCAACACTCTACCAACAGTGCACCAACACTCTACCAACAGTACACTAACACTCTACCAACAGTGCACCAACAATCTACCAACAGTAAAACAATACTCTACTAACAATGCACAGACACTCTACCAACAGTGCACTAACACTCTACCTAGAGTGCACCAACACTCTACCAACTGTGAAACAACACTCTATTAACAGTGCACCAACACTCAACCAACAGTACACTAACACTCTACCAACAGTGCACTAACACTCTACCAACAGTGCACCAAAAATCCACCAACAGTGCACTAACACTCCACCAACAGAGCACCAAAACTCTACCAACAGTGCACTAACACTCTACCAACAGTGCACCAACACTCTACCAACAATGCACCAACACTCTACCAACAGTGCACCAACACTCTACCAACAGTGCACTAACACTCTACCAACAGTGCACCAACACTCTAGCAACAGTGCACTAACACTCTACCAACAGTGCCCCAACAATCTACCAACAGTAAAACAATACTCTACTAACAGTGCACCAACACTCCACCAACAGTGCACTAACACTCTACCAACAGTGCACTAACACTCTACAAACCGAGCACCAACACTCTACCAACTATGCACTAATACTCTACCAACAGTGCACTAACACTCTACCAACAGTGCACCAACACTCTAGCAACAGTGCACTAACACTCTACCAACAGTGCCCCAACAATCTACCAACAGTAAAACAATACTCTACTAACAGTGCACCAACACTCCACCAACAGTGCACTAACACTCTACCAACAGTGCACTAACACTCTACAAACCGAGCACCAACACTCTACCAACTATGCACTAATACTCTACCAACAGTGCACCAACACTCTACCAATAGTTCACTAACACTCTACCAACAGAGCACGGACACTCTACCAACAGTGCACTAACACTCTACCAACAGTGCACCAACACTCTACCAACAGTGCACTAACACTCTACCAACCTTGCACCAACACTCTACCAACAGTGCACTAACACTCTACCAGCGGTGCACTAACACTCTACCAACAGTGTACAAACACTCTACCAACAATGCACAAACACTAGGCATGTAACGGTTGTAGTTGGTGTACCGAACCGAAAAGGTACGGAGGTGGACCGAACCGAACGTGCTGTACCGAAACGGTTATTTTTTCACTCATTGAATGTTAATATGTGCGCCGCGGAACAAAATTTCCTGGGCGCGTTTCAGCACGGAGCTATTATCTCGCAGCACGCGCAGCATTAGCCGTTAGCTTCTCGCTGCGGTTTCCTGTTTGTTAACGTTATGGTTTTCTTGTTAAAAGACGAGCGCACAAAGCTGTGTGTGTGGACGTTTTTTCATGAAGACTGGATCTGCAGCAGCAACACGTCTAACGTGAACGCGCTGGAAACTACGTCATCAGAACGTGAACGAGCTGTTACAAAGTACGCTAACCACACAGCTGCATTTAAACAACTTCTACAAAGTGCGCTAACAACACAGCTGCATTTAAACAACTTCATCAGGTAATTTAGATGGGTCCAGATCAATAACACAAACTGTATGAGTTTTTAAAGCTCTGAATCTAAGTCTGAAAGTTTTTAATGCACAGTTGATCCTTGCTATGAGACATCCATCACGTCAACACTTAAGTCAAAAAGTTCAGCTCTTTATGAAAAAACTAAAACTGATGGTCAACAAGTCCTGGAGCTGATTTAAACCCTGCCCTGATGATGAGTGAGATATTCAACCGTTCAAGAGGTATTGTTATTTTATTATAATTATTATTTATAATTTATTATTATTTAAAATTATAATCTTATTAACTTATTTTTTTACCTCTGTGTTTTATTTCCAGTATTTCCAGTTACAGAGGTAGCTGCTCTCCTTCCACTTCAGGGAAATCCACCAGAGATCACCTGCTGCAGCTAAGAAGTGTGTGATGACTGAATTGAACTCTGGAACTGTTCCAGGACCAGTCCCACCAAGAAGAGGTTGTGAGTAATGAGGACAAATACAGCCACACTGGTGCTACTGGACAAAAACTTTATTAGTTAAGATTGTAAACAGTCTGTTGCTGCTTATTGTTCTGGTTCTGACTGTTATTGTATTCATTAAGATTTTTATTATTTTTAATATAATTTATTTATTGTAGAGTGCTGTTTATTTAAAATATCATCCAAATGGGTCACTTTTATTTATTACTACAATACAATACAAACATATTTTTGGCATATTTTCAAAATAAACATTTTGTAAGTCTTTATTTTGTCTTTTTTTTTTGTACCGAAAATAAACCGAAAATAAACCGAACCGAGCCCTCCTTGTAATTGAACCGAACCGAAATGTGATTTTAGCGTACCGTTACACCCCTAACAAACACTCTACCAACAGTGCAACAGTTCACCAACACTCCACCAACAGTGCACCAAAACTCCACCAACAGTGCAACAGTTCACCATGAGTGCACCAACACTCTACCAACATTGCACCAACAGTGCACCAACACTCCACCAACATTGCACCAACAGTGCACCAACACTCCACAAACAGTGTACCAACAGTTCACCAACAGTCCACCAACATTCACCAACACTCCACCAACAGTTCACCAACAGTCCACCAACATTCACCAACATTCTACCAACAACGCACCAACTGTTCACTAACACTTTGCTAACAGTGCACAAACACTCCACCAACTTTCCATTAATAGTCCACCAACGACACAATCCTTGAGTTTGAGAACCATTTGAAAGCAGGCAAGTGAAGCAGGAGTTTAAAATAAAAACAATTCATTTTAAACAATAAAAACAAAATGCTGGCGTAGCAACAAAAACTTCCAATGACGGTAACAGGCAGGCAAAGACAGGACGTGTACAGATTTGTGTGGGAAAACATAAACCAGATTCAGGAGGACTGTGTAGTCTGTGTAAACAGAACAATGACCGGACCCTTGTGTAGTGAAGAGGAGAGGTTTAAGTAAGGCTGAGGGAGAGAGATGATGAGTGCACCTAGTTAGGTAGCTGATTAGGGACAGGTGAAAATGATCACAACTGGAGACTGGAGAGGCAGACTAAGGAGTGAGTGAGAGTGACAGAAAACAGATAGAAACATAATCACAAAAGAAGCAGAATGAAAATTATAAGAAGCAGAACACAAAAAGCAGAAGGGGCAGAATGAAATAAACACAATAAGCAGAACAAGGGGAAGACAGAAATACCAGACAGCTAAGGAACATACTGTGACATCAGTACTGCACCAACACTCCAACAACACTCCAACAACACTCCACCAACAGTTCACCAACACACTGCTAACAGTGCACAAACACTCCACCAACACACTGCTAACATTGCACAAACACTCCACCAACACTCCACCAACAGTGCACAAACACTCCACCAACAGTTCACCAACACTCCACCAACAGTCCACCAACACACTGCTAAAAGTGCACAAACACTCCACCAACACACTGCTAACAGTGCACAAACACTCCACTAGCACTCCACCAACAGTGCACAAACACTCCACCAACAGTTCACCAACACTCCACCAACAGTCCACCAACACACTGCCAACAGTGCACAAACACTCCACCAACACACTGCTAATAGTGCACAAACACTCCACCAACATTGCAGCAACATTCCACTGACATTTCTCCAACACTCCACCAACACTCCACCAACAGTTCACCAACACACTGCTAACAGTGCACAAACACTCCACCAACAGTGTAGCAACACTCCACCAACAGTTCAACATCACTTCACTGACATTTCACCAACACTCCACCAACACTCCACCAACAGTGCACAAACACTCCACCAACAGTTCATCAACACTCCACCAACAGTCCACCAACACACTGCTAACAGTGCACAAACACTCCACCAACACACTGCTAACAGTGCACAAACACTCCACTAACACTCCACCAACACTCCACCAACAGTGCACAAACACTCCACCAACAGTTCACCAACAATCCACCAACAGTCCACCAACACACTGCTAACAGTGCACTAACACTCAACCAACACAATGCCAACAGTGCACAAACACTCCACCAACACACTGCTAATAGTGCACAAACACTCCAACAGTGCAGCAACACTCCACCAACAGTTCAACATCACTCCACTGACATTTCACCAACACTCCACCAACACTCCACCAACACTCCACCAACACTCCACCAACACACTGCTAACAGTGCACAAACACTCCACCAACAGTCCACCAACACTCCACCAACAATGCACAAACACTCCACCAACACTTCATCAACATTCCAACAACAGTCCACCAACACACTGCTAACAATGCACAAACACTCCACCAACACACTGCTAACAGTGCAAAAACACTCCACTAACACTCCACCAACACTCCACCAACAGTTCACCAACACTCCACCAACAGTCCACCAACACACTGCTAACAGTGCACTAACACTCAACCAACACACTGCCAACAGTGCACAAACACTCCACCAACACACTGCTAATAGTGCACAAACACTCCAACAGTCCAACAACACTCCACCAACAGTTCAACATCACTCCACTGACATTTCACCAACACTCCACCAACACTCCATCAACACTCTACCAACACTCCACCAACACACTGCTAACAGTGCACAAACACTCCACCAACAGTCCAACAACACTCCACCAACAGTGCAGCAACACTCCACCAACAGTTCACCAACACACTGCTAACAGTGCACAAACACTCCACCAACAGTCCACCAACACTCCACCAACAATGCAGCAACACTCCACCAACACACTGCTAACAGTGCACAAACCCACCAACACTCCACCAACAGTGCACAAACACTCCACCAACAGTCCAACAACACTCCACCAACACTCTACCAACACTCCACCAACACACTGCTAACAGTGCACAAACCCACCAACACTCCACCAACACTCCACCAACAGTGCAGCAACACTCCACCAACAGTTCACCAACACACTGCTAACAGTGCACAAACACTCCACCAACAGTCCACCAACACTCCACCAACAATGCAGCAACACTCCACTGACAGTTCACCAACACTCCACCAACAGTCCACCAACACTCTACCAACAGTTCACCAACATTCCACCAACAGTGCACCAACACTCCACCAACAGTTCATCAACACTCCACCAACATTTCATCAACAGTCAATCAAGACTTCACCAACACTTCACCAACAGTCCACAGACACTCCACCAACAGTGTAGCAACACTCCAACAGTCCACCAAAACTCCATCAACTGTGAAGCAACACTTCACCAACAGTGCACCTACACTCTGTCAAAATGCCACCAACACTCAACCTACAGTCCACCAACACTTCACCAACAGTCCACCAACACTTCACCAACAGTCCACCAACACTTCACCAACAATTCACCAACACTCCACCTACAGTCCACCAACACTCCACCTACAGTCCACCAACACTTCACCAACAGTCCACCAACACTTCACCAACAGTTCACCAACACTCCACCAACAGTCCACAAACACTTCATCAACAGTCCACCAACACTTCACTAGCAGTTCACCAACACTTTGCCAATAGCTCACATACACGCCACCAACAGTTCACCAACACACCATCAACAGTCCACCAACAGTTCACCAACATTCCACCAAAAGTCCACCAACACTCCACCAACAGTGCAGCAACACTTCACCAACAGTTCACTAACACTCCACCAACAGTCCACCAACACTTGACCAACAGTGCACCAACACTCCACCAACACTCCACCAACAGTTCACCAACAGTCCACCAACACTCCGCCAACACTCCACCAACACTTCATCAACAGTCCACCAACACTTCACCAATAGTTCACTAACACTCCACCAACAGTCTACCAATACTTGACCAACAGTGCACCAACACTCCACCAACAGTCCACCAAGACTCGACCAACAGTCCACCAGCACTCTGCCAACAGTCCAACAACACTTCATCAACAGTCCACCAACACTCCACCAACACTCCGCCAACACCCCACCAACACTCTGCCAACAGTGCACCAACAATGCACCAACATTCCACCAACAGTCAACCAACACTTCATCAACAGTCCACCAACACTCTGCCAACAGTCCACCAACAGTTCACCAACACTCCACCAACAATCCACCAACAGTCCACTAACAGTCCGCCAACATTGCACCAACACTCTGCCAACAGTCAACCAACATTTCATCAACAGTCCACCAGCCCTCCACCAACAGTCCACCAACACTCTGCCAACAGTCCACCAACACTTCATCAACATTCTAACAACACTCCACCAACAGTCCACCAACAGCCCACTAACACTCTGCCATTAGTCAACTAACACTTCA
Source organism: Garcialebias charrua (assembly GCA_038048925.1). Taxonomy (NCBI): domain Eukaryota; kingdom Metazoa; phylum Chordata; class Actinopteri; order Cyprinodontiformes; family Rivulidae; genus Garcialebias; species Garcialebias charrua. The sequence goes on from JBBPBX010066934.1 coordinate 17,774, forward strand.
TCAGCAGTCCAACCACAGTCCACCAACACTCTGCCAACAGTCAACCAACACTTCATCAACAGTCCACCAACAGTCCACCAAGACTCTGCCAACAGTCCACCAACACTCCACCAACAGTTCACCAACACTTCATCAACAGTCCACCAACACTCCACCAACAGTTCACCAACACTCCACCAACAGTCCACAAACACTTCATCAACAGTCCACCAACACTCCACCTACTGTCCATCAACAGTCCACCAACAGTTCACAACACTCCACCAACAGTTCACCAACACTCCACCAACAGTCCACCAACACTTCATCAACAGTTCACCAACAGTCCACCAACAGTGCACCAACACTCTACCAACAGTGCACCAACACTCTACCAACAGTACACTAACACTCTACCAACAGTGCACCAACAATCTACCAACAGTAAAACAATACTCTACTAACAATGCACCGACACTCTACCAACAGTGCACTAACACTCTACCAAGAGTGCACCAACACTCTACCAACTGTGAAACAACACTCTATTAACAGTGCACCAACACTCAACCAACAGTACACTAACACTCTACCAACAGTGCACTAACACTCTACCAACAGTGCACCAAAAATCCACCAACAGTGCACTAACACTCCACCAACAGAGCACCAAAACTCTACCAACAGTGCACTAACACTCTACCAACAGTGCACCAACACTCTACCAACAATGCACCAACACTCTACCAACAGTGCACCAACACTCTACCAACAGTGCACTAACACTCTACCAACAGTGCACCAACACTCTAGCAACAGTGCACTAACACTCTACCAACAGTGCCCCAACAATCTACCAACAGTAAAACAATACTCTACTAACAGTGCACCAACACTCCACCAACAGTGCACTAACACTCTACCAACAGTGCACTAACACTCTACAAACCGAGCACCAACACTCTACCAACTATGCACTAATACTCTACCAACAGTGCACCAACACTCTACCAATAGTTCACTAACACTCTACCAACAGAGCACGGACACTCTACCAACAGTGCACTAACACTCTACCAACAGTGCACCAACACTCTACCAACAGTGCACTAACACTCTACCAACCTTGCACCAACACTCTACCAACAGTGCACTAACACTCTACCAGCGGTGCACTAACACTCTACCAACAGTGTACAAACACTCTACCAACAATGCACAAACACTCTACCAACAGTGCAACAGTTCACCAACACTCCACCAACAGTGCACCAAAACTCCACCAACAGTGCAACAGTTCACCATGAGTGCACCAACACTCTACCAACATTGCACCAACAGTGCACCAACACTCCACCAACATTGCACCAACAGTGCACCAACACTCCACAAACAGTGTACCAACAGTTCACCAACAGTCCACCAACATTCACCAACACTCCACCAACAGTTCACCAACAGTCCACCAACATTCACCAACATTCTACCAACAACGCACCAACTGTTCACTAACACTTTGCTAACAGTGCACGAACACTCCACCAACTTTCCATTAATAGTCCACCAACGACACAATCCTTGAGTTTGAGAACCATTTGAAAGCAGGCAAGTGAAGCAGGAGTTTAAAATAAAAACAATTCATTTTAAACAATAAAAACAAAATGCTGGCGTAGCAACAAAAACTTCCAATGACGGTAACAGGCAGGCAAAGACAGGACGTGTACAGATTTGTGTGGGAAAACATAAACCAGATTCAGGAGGACTGTGTAGTCTGTGTAAACAGAACAATG
>JBBPBX010066937.1:0-19541 GCA_038048925.1 Garcialebias charrua
ATAGTACAACGTTGTGACATTAGCTTAATTTATTATGCTAGTTTTTAATTTATATTACCTGTTGCTTCTTCTGTCTCTTTGAAAAAATGTCTGTAAGCTTTGCACATTTGGCAGCTTCCTCCGCCTTTCTTTTCTTCAACCTGATTTTTCAGCTCCACCTGGCCTCTTCCTATCCATTTTTATTGCTAATTAGCAGTTTGGACTCCGCGCTGCTCCATCAGCTGATGTTTTGGAAAATACGTGCTTCGCTGCTGGGTTGGACTCAACCAACGGTGAACTTTCAGGGGTGTTTTTTATCAAATGGTAGCTCCCAAGCTGCCAGCCCAGTGCGGCGCAGTCTCTTAAAGGGATCAGCGCTTTAAGAGGCTGCAGGCTGCAGTCTCTTAAAGCGATCAGCGCTCCCTCCCTTTAAGAGCCTGCAGCCTGCAGCCTAAAGTCAGGGACAAGTCAATTTTGAGCAGATTCATTCAACCGTCATCATTTTCCCCGTGCGCCTATCGGCCCATTCATGACGCGGCCCATCGGGAAAACTCCCGAATCTCCCGATGGCCACTCCGCCCTTGCAGTCAGCACACGACGAGCCCACTGATCCAACAAAAGCTATTTCTGCCCCACCTGATCAAATAGCGAGAGCCACATAACAGCATTATTCAATATTGCAAATAATATTAATACCACAATGGCCTGCAATTGTCTTTGTTGATCTAATAATGCAGTGAAACAAGGCAGCTTCCAAACTCTAACACCTGAGCCGAGCGTACGCTTCATAATCTTGCTGCACCACCTGTGTGCTCTTTGCAAGGACATGGAGTGTGTTTACATTTCCAGATCCATACAACCTCCTTCACTCCAGGGCTCAAACGTTCCCAGAGGAAGGAAAAGGCATTATTGATGAGTCTGAATGTGCCTTTTCATAAGCTTGTGTGTGCGTTTGTTCAAGCATGCCATCTTTGGCTATGTTTCCCTAAGAAAAACGATGCAGAAAACACCGCAAATGTTTTTGGTAAGCAGCAGGTGGCCCTCTGATGATGAATGTGGGTGAATGCAAAAAAAAAAAGAAAATATAAATTGAATCTGCTGAGGTGAATCCAGCACCTGCCGTACGAGCGGGCTGATGTCTCAACGGCGGTGAACTCACAACCACAAGGGTGAGTTAGGCTTTGATGGGAAGCAGCCGGCTTTCATGTGCAGCTAGAGGAAGACAGCCCTGGAGAGCAGCTCATCCATTGCTGCTATTAGAACAGACGCCCCAGGCACCATCATACAGGAAGGTAAAACTCTCAGTCACACAGAAACATCTCTTTTTTTTTCTTTTTACTCTGACTTGCATTCGACTACTGATCTAAATTCACCATGCTGCATGACTAACCTCCTATCTTCACCCTAATCTTAAAATAAACACAAATTCTGACGTTCAAGCCTAAAAATAAGTCGTCACTGCAGCACAGGCACATACGAGCCTTCACAAAACAAGGGGAAAGATACAACGACTGATTGTTAAAGCAATTCTGTAGCTTCAACCGCACCTACTAAGGAAAAACAATTGTCATAAAATCATAATAAACAAAACTAGAACATTTTTGAAGACGCTTTTTTTTTAAAGGGCCTGAAGTTTTAAAATAACTTCGTAATCTAAGAAAAATGTCTACATTTAGGCGTATGAAGGGTTTGATAAGTACTGTAAAGACAAAAGGAAATGTTAAAGATGCAGCTGGTATTTCATTATGGTCACCATGGTAACCACACACCTGTGTATGCCGAGATAATGAGAGGCAGAAACGAACTAAAAATTAAGCCTCAAACAAACAGTCTCTGTGTAAGATCCTCCACCAAACTCTTGTTTTCGCACGATGTATGGAGCGTCACAGATATCTGGGATTTCTCAGGTTTCATCAAAATCCTTTTTGATCATTATTTTTTATTGCGCAGTTTCTTGCAAATTTTCTCTACTTGACTTCTCGCTACCAAGTCACCCTACACCTGTTGGAGAGGCACATTTTGACAAATTTGCTATTTTTTTTTCAAAGTTGTGTGACTAAATACAGAACAATTTTTTAACTGCAAAAATATAAGGGTGCTTCAATGCTTATGCACCGAGACATCCATAATAATTAACCCAATAGATCCCTTTCTTGATTTGCATGTTTGAATCATTCTCGCAGTAGGAATAATGCTGCCAAGAGGTAACAGTCCTTGCAACAAGCAACAATGTGGGCAGCAGGTTAAAAAATTAATCCAAATGTTTCCTGGCAACAAGGCTTTTCCATTGGGACTAAAAGAAAGCAGCGACGATGCTCACATTTATTATCAGAGGGGGGATTACCTCCATTTGCGTGGCCTTCACAGATTCACAGAGAGATTAAGAAGTCGAGCGCTGGACAATTAGAGCTGGTGGAAACTGCTATCGGAGGGACCCTTCAGGCAGGCAGAGGACAATCAAATGTAGATCAGCAGTTTTTAAATCAGCACTATCTTTCAAATTTGTGACGACTGGTTCTGCTCATTTGGCTGCAAAGCAAAACGCCTTAAAACACAACTTTAAAAAGCTTAGGGCGTTTGTTGTAATACTTTAAAGAATAAATGATGAAAAACACACAGATAAACTAAATAAAATCAACATTTTTTTTTGTAGTAGCAGAATTTGTCATTGACTGGACAAAAAGTGATGGGTTATTTTTTCCATTCAGCCTACGCACAGCTCCATCTGACGACTTAATATTTAAATACCTTTACTGTAAAATCCAGTTTGATTTTGGTGTCTCGGCTCCAAACCCATCACCTCATGTGGCACGACATGCCGTGGAGCGATGAGCATCTCAACCTCTTGTGTCCTGGACATGTCTCTCTACATGCCATAAAGCAGTGAGGGTGTTTTCACAGTGGAGGTTGTGTAGGCAGGCGAGCAGCAGTAATGTCATGCACAGTGAGGCAGGAAGTTTTCAGCTTCAACCGACCGCCCTGGTTGGTATATGCTAAGGTTGACAGTTTGTGTGGAGCATGATCACCTGTAAAGCAGCAGAGAAGCTTGAACCAGTTCACCCCATTTTATTACAGAATCCAAATACTGTACTGTACTGTATATATTAACCTTTTTTTCTTCTTACCTCAGTAAAAATCATTTGGCTCCAGTACAACCAAACATAAGATTTGTCGTCATTGCCGACATACATCCAGACGTGTTTCCGGTAGATTTTAAACTTCACCAGAGCTGCTCCCCATCAGAATCTGTTCATAATCTTTATTGGGAAAACTTTTACAAGACGCTAAAGGGCTGACTGACCCCAGTTAGGAACAACTGGTCTGAGCGTGTGCACTAAACATGATCAAAACCAAAATACAACCTGAAATCAGTTGAAATATTATGGTCATGATAGAACTGTTGCAATGTAGGGCGCGTGCCTGTTCTGCAACAATGTACAGTATCTCACAAAAGTGAGTACACACTTCCCATTTTTGTAAATATTTTACATCTTTTCATGGAACAACACAAGATATGATACTTTAACAGAATGTAGTCAATGTACAGCTTGTATAAGTGTAAATTTGTTGTCCCCTCAAAATAACTCCACAGCTCGAAGTGAAAATGCACTAACTGTTCCCAAAGTGTCAATATTTTGTGGCCATTATTTTCCAACACTGCCTTAACTGTCTTGGACATGGAGTCCACTAGAGCTTCATATGTTGCCACTAGGATCCTCTTCCACCCCTCCATGATGACATCACGGAGCTGGTGTATGTGAGAGACCTTGCACTCCTCCACCTTCCATTTGAGGATGCCCTAAAGATGCTCAATAAGGTTTGGAGACATGCTTGGCCAGTCCAGCATCTTTACCCCAGTTTCTTTAGCAAGGAAGTGAGTTGTGTTTGTGGTCGACATCATGGTGGAATACTGCCCTGCGCCCCAGTTCCTGAAGGGAGGAGAGCATGCTCCGCTTCAGTATGTCACAGTACACGTCGGCCTTTATGGTTCCCTCAATAAACTGTAGCTCCCCACAGCCAGCAGCACTCACATAGCCCCAAACCATGACACTCCCCCCATTATGATTGACAGTAGGCAAGACACACTTGTCGTTGTACTCCTCACCTGGTTGTCACCACACGCTTGACACCATCTGAACCAAATAAGTTTACCATGGTCTCATCAGACCACAGTACAGGTAGTCCTCGAGTTACGGCGGCCTCGACTTACGGTGATTCTGTGTTATGAACGCATGTTATGAAGAAAAAAAATATTAAATTTTTTTTTTTGGGGGGGGGGGGTTTAAATGTTCTTGATTTCATGTGTACAGCACTTTGTTGCAGCTGTAATTGTTTTAAATGGCGTTATAGATAAAGTATTATTATTATTATTTTTAAACCGATTTACGCAGTTTCCGACAGTTTCCGCAAGTTTTCGGCAGTGTCCGTCAGTTTTCGGCAGTGCCCGCCAGCTTCGGTTAGCTCCGGCCTTGACAGCTGGCTTTGAATGGACCATGTGTCCGGCGATCAGTTTGCCTCATACGGATAAATGTGCTGGAAATGCTCGGTGAACTCGGTGGAGCAGCAGCCACCGATCGCTCCGCCGCACCGAGCTAACATGCTAAAATGCGGAGAAACAGCTGTGGCCGCCTTTTGGAGGGGCTAACATGCCAACGGGTGCAGCTATTGGAGGGGCTAACATGCTAACGCCGGACCCGACGGGCGGCGGAGAGGCCTGCTACGGCTGGGAGCTCGCTTCGATGTCCTCCTGGCTGCCTCAGATGTTGGATGGACACCGAGCTAACATGCTAAAACGCGGAGAAACAGCTGTGGCAGCCTTTTGGGAGGGGCTAACATGCTAACGGGCGCAGCTATTGGAGGGGCTAACATGCTAACGCGGCACAGCTTTTTGGATGGACACCGCGGAGAAACGGATCCCAGTAGGTTATTAACTCTTTTCCCCTTCATTATGGCTCCAAATGTATGAAGTTAACATGCTAACAGTCCTTCCGGGCGGCCGTGGCACAGTGGTAATGGCAGTCGACCCCCGATCGGAAGGTTCGAGGTTCGAATCCCGCATCCGCCCACCATGTGTTGTTGTGTCCCTGGGCAAGACACTTAACCCCAAATTGCTCCCGGTAGGTCTGGATGGCGCCTTGCAAGGCAGGCTACCACTACCGGTGTATGAATGTCTGTATGAATGGCTGGATGGTTGGTATTGTAAAGCGCTTTGGGGCTCCTCACAGGGGGCTGGAAAGCGCTATATAAATAAGCTCCATTCCTGTAAACAGTTTGGACCGCGTGAAGCTGCACGAAGCTGCAGAGCTCGGACGTGCAACGAGCTAACATGCTAAAAGACAGAGACAGGCTTGACCCGCTTAAAGTAAGAAATTAACTATTATGTCTCCAAATGTACTGTATGTGTTTTTTGATAATTATGTAGGGTACAGTGTTAGGATAGGCGAAGTGCTTGGTAACTTGGTAACTGTACAGTACCGTACATGTACGTGTATAAGTGGCGGCTTGTGTGTTTCCGACTTACGGCGATTTTCGACTTACGAACGGCCGTAGGAACGGAACTCGTTCGTAAGTCGAGGACTACCTGTAATCCATGTCCTTAGTCTGTTCGTCTTCAGCAAACTGTTTGTGGGCTTTCTTGTGCATCACCTTCAGAAAAGAGGTTTCCTTCTAGGTTGACAGCCATGCAGACCAATCTGATGCAGTGTGCAGCATATGGTCTGAGCACCCCACAGCTGACCCCCCACCCCTTCAACCCCTGCAGCCCTGCTGGCAGCAGTCATACATCCGTTTTCAAAAGACAACCTCTGGATATGACTCAATTTCTTTGGTCGACTATGGTGAGGCCTGTTCTGAGTGGAACTTGTCCTGTTAAACTGCTGTATGGTCTTGACCACCACACTGCAGCTCAGTTTCAGGGAGCTGGTAATCTTCTTATAGTCTAGGTCTTCTTTAAGCAGAGCAACAATTATTTTGATCAGATCCTCAGGGAGTTCTTGGACATGAGGCGCCATGTTGAACTTCCAGTGACCATTATGAGAGTTAGAGCGATAACATTAAATTTAACACACCTGCTGCCAATTCACACCTGAGACCTTGTAACATTAACGAGTCCCATGACACTGGGGAGGGAAAATGGCTGACTGAGAACAATTTGGGCATTTTCACAAAGGGCTGTACTCAATTTTTGTTGCCAGCGGTTTAGACATTAATGGCAGTGGGTTATTTTGAGGGGACAGCAAATTAACACTCTTATACAAGCTGACTACTTTACATTGTATCAGTGTCTATGCTGGTGAAGATTCTCAGTCGTCCAGGACATGATAAATCAAAAAGGCGTTCAATAAAAGATCAACTGGACTTTATTTGTAACAGAAGACGTTTCTTACAGAAACGTCTTCTGTTACAAATAAAGTCCAGTTGATCTTGTATTGAACGCCTTTTTGATGTATCAGTGTCATATCTTCAGTGTTGTCCCATGAAAATATATATCGGGAATTACAAAAATGTCAGGGGTGTACTCACTTTAGTGACTTATTAACCCTCTAAACTTTTCTGTAGCAAATCAATAAAATGATTTACAGGAAAAAAGTAAAGAGGCAGATGCAGGTCAAATGATGGATTCAGTGTCTGGTAGAGGAAACACACACACACACACACACACACACACACACACACACACACACACTGGGTGGTCAGGTTTAATGGGGCCGGGGGGAAATGACTGACTCCTCTGTTTTTGTTGTCCTGGTTTTTTAATTTATTAACTCAGTAGAAAACACACGCCTGGTTCACTACATGTGTGTGTGTGTGTGTGTGTGTGTGTATGTGTGTGTGNCAGGTGGTCCTCGTGGAGCCAAAATCCACCACACCGGAAAACGACCTCGTCCCGCTGCGTGGAGTCGAGCAAACAGGTAGGCGACCCGTTCCGTCCGCTGGGCTTTTTGTATGGTCGGTGCATAATGTCACGGTTTTACTCAGGGAGCATGAAAACCCAGTGGTGCAGACGGAAACGCAGGAGGCAGGCGGTTGTAAAAGTAATACTTTTAATAACACAAATAAACAAGGCTGTCGTGGCAGCAATACTCACAGGAGAGGAGCTGTGGCGAGAGACATGAGGGTTTACCAGATTACACCAGACTATGCACCGACAATCAAATGAGACACAGACAGGGCTTATATACACACACACACACAACTATGACGAGACATGATCACAGACACCTGGGGACAATCAACGGAGACACTCAACTAGGGACACAGAGCAGAACCGGAAAACTAACCTAAAACATGAAAGTAACTAAGGACAGAACTGGAGGTAAAACTAAGAGTGAATAAACATGAGACTAAACTGGTTACTATAAGTAACTAAGGACAGAACTGGAGGTAAAACTAAGAGTGAATAAACATGAGACTAAACTGGTTACTATTAAACTAACTGACTTAAACTAACTGACTAAGAACTGGACTGAACTGGAAGGGAAACTAATAAACTAACTGAAACTAACTGACTAAGAACTGGACTGAACTGGAAGGGAAACTAATAAACTAACTAACAGAGGGGGATGAAGGGAGCCAATCCTGACAACAATTAGTTTAAACAATAATAATCTTCAAGTAATAGAACAAAATGAATAAATCTGTCTAATTTTTCTAACTCTAATACAATACACATTAAATGTACACATTGATTTGGAATTTTTAACTACATTCTCCAAACCATTCCACAATCCAATTCCTTGGATTGAGGTGGACCGACCCTTCAAACTAGTTCTGAATTTTGGTTTTACAAATATGTCTGTTCCCTTAAGATTATAACAACTTTGTCTGTTAACAAAATGTTTTTGAATATTTAAAAGTAATGTGCTATTCTGAGCATTATACATTACTGATCAAACATTATAATCACATTAAAAACTTTACTAGAACTGCCTTCTTTTACCTGTGTAATATCACTAAAATTAGAAACATCTAAAAATGATGCAGAAAAACTGGTTCATGCATTTGTCATGTCTAGACTGGAATATTGTAATGGTTTATTGTCTGGGTGTCCAAATACAGTACTTCTTTAAAAAGTCTTCATTTGATCCAAAATGCTGCTGCCAGAGTCTTAACTGGAGTTAGTGGGATAGATTATATTTCTCCAGTTTTAGTTTCTCTCCATTTGGCTCCCTGTCAAATCCAGAATATAATTCAAAATCTTACTTCTAACCTACAAAGCCCTCAACAACCTAGCTCCATCTTATATTACAGGTCTTGTTCTCCCATATTTTACTAACAGAGCACTTCGATCCCAGACTGCAGGTTTACTTGTGGTTCCCAGAGTTTCCAAAAGCACCATTGGAGGAAGATCTTTCAGTTATCAGGCTCCTCTCTTGTGGAACCAACTTCCAGTTTCTGTCCATGAGGCTGACACATTACCAGTTTTAAGACTTTCCTTTTTGATAAATCAGTTAGGGTTGGCTTGCTATGCTGCCTTAAGATTAGACTGCTGGAGGACAAATTGACCTCATTTCCTTAAATGAATTGTTAAAATTGAACAGTTTTCATTTGATACTATTTCTATCTTAACATGTGATTCTTGACCTGCCATTGTGTATCTGTTCCTCTCAAACCCAGCCGGTCGAAGCAGATGACCACTTGTCCTGAGTCTGGTTCTGCTAAATGTTTCTTCCTCATGAGGGAGTTTTTCCTTCCACTGTCGCCTTCATGCTTGTTCAAGATGAGAGTCTGTGATGAGTTAAACTCAAAACAGTCTGCTCCTCAGATAAATAATGTTAAATTATTATTTTATATATGAATGTTTATGTTGTCCATCGCGTGGTCATCGGGGGCAATTCCCCTGGATTGGCAGACTGGGGTGGTGGTTCCCCTATTCAAAAAGGGGGACCGTAGGGTGTGTTCCAACTATAGGGGGATCACACTCTTAAGCCTCCCTGGTAAGGTCTATTCAGGGGTTCTGGAGAGGAGGGTCCGTCGGATAGTCAAACCTCGGATTCAGGAGGAGCAGTGTGGTTTTCGTGCTGGTCGTGGAACACTGGACCAGCTCTACACCCTCAGCAGGGTCCTGGAGGGCGCGTGGGAGTTTGCCCAACCAGTTTACATGTGCTTTGTGGACTTGGAAAAGGCATTCGACCGCGTCCCTCGGGGGGTTCTGTGGGGGGTACTCCGGGAGTATGGGGTACCAGGCCCATTGATATGGGCTGTTAGGTCCCTGTACGACCGGTGTCAGAGCTTGGTCCGCATTGCCGGCAGTAAGTCAGGCTCGTTTCCAGTGAGAGTTGGACTCCGCCAAGGTTGCCCTTTGTCACCGATTCTGTTCATAACTTTTATGGACAGAATTTCTAGGCGCAGCCAAGGTGTTGAGAGGATCCGTTTTGGTGGCCTTAGAATCGCTTCTCTGTTTTTTGCAGATGATGTGGTCCTATTGGCTTCATCAGATCGTGATCTACAGCTTTCACTGGAGCGGTTTGCAGCCGAGTGTGATGCGGCCGGGATGAGGATCAGTTCCTCCAAATCCGAGGCCATGGTCTTGAGCCGGAAAAGGGTAGCATGCCCTCTCCGGGTCGGGGAGGAGGTCCTGCCCCAAGTGGAGGAGTTTAAGTATCTCGGGGTCTTGTTCACGAATGAGGGAAAACTGGAGCGTGAGATCGATAGGCGGATAGGTGCAGCGTCCGCAGTGAAGCGGGTGCTGTACCGGTCTGTCGTGGTGAAGAGAGAGCTGAGTCGAAAGGCAAAGCTCTCAATTTACCGATCGATCTACGTTCCCACCCTCATCTATGGTCATGAGCTTTGGGTTGTGACCGAAAGAATGAGATCTCGGATACAAGCGGCTGAAATGAGTTTTCTCCGCAGGGTGTAGTGATACAGGCCTTCATGCTTGACCTTCAAGTACACCTCTCTTCATCTCTTTGAAACTCTAAGTGTTACACTTTCTTGAAGCTCTCAAGGAAACAAGTGGACACTATTTGTTTACAATTATTTTGAATTAATGGACACCAATTAATCAGATTGAACTTTCTTTTTATTGTGTGTTAATTCAAAATTGATCAACAGTATATTTTTGTCATTCTAATGATGATCTGTTACTTGCATGAGTTTGACCCTTCTGCTGGTTTATTTCTGCAGAACAAGCAGGTTTTAATATTATGGCACAGTTCAGGGTAAACTTTTAACTTGCAACTTCCTTCTCTGTTTTGTCTGTGAAAGTTAGCCATAATATTCTCTGTGCTCACAGGCCAGGCCATCTGGCCGATTCTGTAAACAGTTTTCCTGTTGTCCGTCAGAGACATTTCTGCCTATGGAATCAAACTTCCATCTTTTATTTTGTTAAACCAGCCAATCAGCAGGAAGTATGTGACTAAGTCACACCCCCTTCTTAAAGGGACACTTCCTGCATTTTCACTTGAGTGTCGAAGGAGAAAAGTTTCTAACAACTGGTTTTCTCCTCTGGAAAAAGCTGGGAACGTTCCGGTCATTTGTGTCAATTAGACCCACGTTTCAGCTGGAGTTACAGTAAAGCTTACTATAACTCGCTCACTCATCTCCTGAAAGAATTTGTTTTCTGAAGTTTTATTTTGAAAGTTTAGCCAGTAGCTGGCTCTGTTCCTGCCGGGAGAAGCGCGCTTCTTGCTCGTCTGAATCAGCTCACACGCGCGGAGGTCATCTGGACGTGAACTGGACAACACAGTCCGTTAGTGTCCACAAACTTCAACTCTTATCTCCAAGACGTATCGTCAACAGGTAACGAGGCGTTGATTGTGTCCTGAACGTGTAAGAAGCCCAGCTGAGACCTGTATGGGAAAGTGCCACCCTGTCTGCTCAAAATAATCAACTTCGGTTAACTTAGCTTTCACTTATCTTCTTCTTCCTATTTCTTCTTTTTCATAAGCCATTAATCTGTTAAGTAATGTGCCAACAGAAAAGTTCCTAACTGTCTGTTAGATTTTAATTTGAATTCTTGTCAACTTAGTTTAGTAGATCAGAGCTAATATTGATACAAATGTTTAATGTAATTTTATGATTATTTCAATAAAAGGTCTATTTTCTGGAGGACCAACATAAATTGAAGTCTCTCGTGAAATTACATTTTTCCTAGTCACAGTTAAAGCAATTTAATACCGGAAAAAGGGTGAACTCGCAAATTGGTGAAAGGTTTGTGCAGATAAGACCTGCTCGGACCTTTCATCCAAAATATAGGTAAGTCAGTAAACTGACCAATAACTCCTATATTATTCCATTTAATGGTGGCTCGTCCGCATTCCTAAGACGGTTATTAGGTTGTGTTTTGTGTAGTCTATTGTCACGGTATTTGTTGGCATAGTTTTTATCCTGTTTGGACTTATAGAATGGTTCTGGCTGGTGATGTCACAGAGATTGCTAATCGTGGCATTGTCTGGTGCGTTTCCCATTAGAATTATCCTTTCTTTCACTTTTGAACGTGTGTTTTGAAGCTACGAGTGATGTTTGTGTGTCTGTGTTTGTGAGACGTTTGGTACCGTGTCGCAAACTAATGCATGCATTTCTCATTTTGTGACCGCTGTGTCACCACTGCTTCATTTTATTACATCTGCGGATTGCTGTTGAAGGTCTGTTTCACACATTTGCTGCTCCTTCGTACCTATATCTGTTACAACGTGTGGCTGAGGTTCGAGTGAGCCCACTCAGTTTTTGACCGGACGGGTTCCGACCTCCGGTTCCGATAGACGTAAAGTCCGTTGTTTAAACAGTTAGCGTGCTACCTTCACTGGAAGGCGTGGGGGGTAGCCTGAATGTGTTGGGCTCGTTAGCAGTATTTTCTGTGGTGTATTCTACGTTTATTTTGTGAAAGAGTGTCCAGAACTTTGGGTCGAGCTAACCTTAGCGGTTCCGAGGCATTTGGCTACAGAAGCGCTGTGATTGGTCCATTGTGTGTCATGTTCAAAAAAGTTGGTTCTGTAGACTGCTGGTTGTCAGATTCATTTTTGCACACATTTCTGACAGTTTATCTGTGTTGTTCGTTCTATGCACGTGATATCGTCGAAGACTGGCTTAACCGCGGTGTTTTACAATATTTTTTAAGTGTTTTAGAACGTTGAAAAGTCCGTTCCTCGCTAACGTTCGACAGACCGCAGGTCCGTGAATGCACCGCTCGAACGGCACGTCGCACGTGAGTGACGTAAGGTTTAGAAGACTTCATTTCCCATGAACACTTGGGTTTTAGAACTACATGTTCTGTCTTTGCTGTGACTGGTTGATTACGCTGTAAGTGTTGACGCTTGAGGGGGTGAGGAGCTCACTCCTCGTCAACTTTCACTTCAGCTGCTTGTCCCAGACAAGTTTCAGGCTTGTTGCCCGTTACTATCTTTTGAAAAGACTGTTTCAACGCGGTGTTTTTGAGATTTTAGTGGGTGTATGAGTAAGTTGTTCAGATACTACCGATCGCCATGTGACCAGGTCACGTGACACCGGGAGCTACAACTGCTTTATGAGGACCGACCTTTTTTCTTTTAAACGCAGTTTAAAGTTTCACAGTCCAACCAATGTTTCTCACATCGTTTCGTCTTTTGTGAGACTGGGGTTCTAGAGTTTTGTCACGTGAAGGCTCTAGATCTTTCTGGTTGATGCTTTTGATCCGTTGTTAGACGTCTGTGAATGTTTAGCAGCTCACGGCTGTACTCACAGGTGACAACAGCGCCCCTATAGCGGTCAGAAAGAGAATTGCAGTCGCTGTGATAAACTTATCCAGCGTTGCACACCCACCTGTTGGTTGCTGGTTGCATTAGACTACAGTTTGATGCAATTCAGTCTGAGGTCAACTTTTCTGTTTTTTAAATAGAGTACAGTTGACGTACAGACTCACAGCATCCTTTCATTTGATTTTCAAATATGATCAAATGTTGATGGCAGATCAGTTACACAGAAGTAATACAGACATGTCTGCTTTTTGATAAAACTTGACACTTTTATCTTAGATTCTGTGCAAAACAAGTTGTCTGTCCCTGGTTATTTTAGACTGCAAGTTTAAAATAACACACATGAGGCATCTTTTGTTTTGATTTTCACAAAGATCACACAACGATGTCCAATTTTGTTTGACCTTGTCACAGGTCGACATATTAATAAAAATCACTGATTTTTATTTGATTTCACATCTTGAACTCCATGTTGACTGCCGCAGGCATAACATGGTGAGACTGCACACTGAACCATTTTACTTGATTTTTCACAGAAAATCAGTACAAAGATGGACGTTCAAACAGGTGCACCAACTGAGGGGGCCTCCTCTCCTATCTATCCTAGATGGATGCGTGGGGGCCTTGTGATTCCTGCCCGTGCTTATCGCAAAGTGGGAGAATCTGCTTCATCGTATGCTAATTACTTGGTTAAATGGAACGTCCATCAGGATAAGTGGGAAAATTCCCTGTCGTTCTACAGCAGGCTCCTCTCGGCCTACTCCGGTGGCAAAACTGTCCCTGGCTTAGAGGAAGATGAGGAGTTTAAAAATCTTTTCACTACGTATCTCATGCCTTTCCAAAGGAAATGTGTTCGCTTAACGTTTGATTGCAAAACGGATACCATGGAAAAGATAGAAGATTACGCTGCGTGGGTTTTTGAGACAAGGATACTACCCAGGACACCATCAGTGATGTGCCCAGGTCAAGAGGTCACATCCCACTTGCAGGAAATAGAAGAGGTTCCCTCTCCTACAGAGTGCGAGAGTAAACAGGAGTTTCATGATAATAAACAACAGATTAATGTATCCAGCTGGAACATTGACTCTGATCGGTTCACAGGGAGTTCTGCTCCTCCTGTACCTCAGGTTGAAAACCCTGAGATGAGCAAAGAACCACAAAAGGTAGGTGGTCGCTCTCTAGGTGAACCCAGATGGTTCGGATCGAACCAAAAGAGTTCTCACCTAGGGCTCACAGTGGGTGAAATTCGAAGGAGGTTGCATTGGCACCGTGAACCATTGAGCAATGGTCGGTCCCAACAAGTAACCCCGAGAAGTGACCCTCCTGCCCCTGCACCTCGAGCTGCACAGTTCGAGACGTGCCAAGAGTTACACAAGCTCCAGATTAAGGAAATGACGCCTCCGCGCGCGGAAGTGACTGAGTTTGTAAGTTGTTTGTCAAATGATTTGAATGTTACAGTGGTTGACCAAGCTGACACAACGTGTGACGTTGTCCTTGATGATAACACAAACAACGTTGTTCAACCTGATGAAGCGACGCGCAACACTACCTTTTGCAACAACTCAGTGCACACAGTTGACAACATCATCAACATTGACAAAGACGCTGACAGCAAACAAATTGCTGATGATCAGCATCCTGTGAGTCAAGATGCTGACAGCGAACACATTACTGATGAGCAACGTCCCGAAGGTCATGAGGCAGACAGCCATCATGATGCTGACAGCGACGAAGATTACACAGACAGAGTCACACGTACACAGAAACGTGTGGAAAAACCTAAACGTTTTCTGTGTAACTTTATAAAAGGGGGATAGCTAAGAGAGCTTACCTGCCACTCACATTGGAAGGGGTCCTCGCGCAAGAAGTACTCCTGGTTTGCGGCTCAGACGTGTCTATCATGTCAGCCGAACTGTTTGAGGAGCTAAGGACCGTCGCTAACGATGTTGACAGGCAAATACCCTTTGTGAAATACACTTATGGTGAGCAACAGGGCCTCGCAAAGACGAGAACAACCCTAATAGCCATGGTTCACATGCAGATAGGCGAAATGTCACTATACCACCCGGTGTATGTGTCTGAACTTGACTCACTCCAGACTCCGTTTTTGGTTGACCAAGATTTTATAAATCGCTTTGAAGCGATTATAAATAATGGCAATCAGACAATGTGGGTCACAGTGAGTAGTCCACTGCCAATCGAGGTGCCTCTCCAAGGTTAGGACACTGACTGTCTAACAGCAGGTACCGCTGAGGTCACAAAGGACTCCCCAACCGAGACCGCATGCCCGGTAAGTGAACCTCCATATACAGGTGAGACAGAGAAGACTCCACAGTTGGACCAGACTCTGGCCCATCACAAGGACCTCCTCTGCGAGCTGACACCTTCAGCACTCACTGAGCACTACCTACCACTGGTAGAAGAAGGTGTGGAGATCCAAGGGTCCCACACCGATGACGCTGTACTGTCCTATGGGACAGGTAATTCGGCATACAGCCAAGATTGCAATGAAGTCTTGGTTCAAGGACATCCGAGTCCTGAAAGTGACAGTCTACAACACGCTGGCAGTCACTTGGACTTCATTGTTACAGATTTTGGGGACCCCTCCTCAAACGAAAGGGGGGCAACCTCACACTTCCTACCACAGGTAGAGGAAGGTGTGGAGATCCAAGGGTCCCACGCCGTGGACGTTGTACTGTCCTCTGGGACAGATAATTCAGCCATCAGCCAAGTTTTCGATGAAACCTTGGTTCAAGAGCTTTTGAATCTAGAACTACTCAGAGGTGACATAGTTCTTACAGACTCAAAGAGCACCTCTTCATTCATGAAGTGGGAAGACACACATCACAACGACAGTGACCCGTCGCAGTCTGACCAGTCAGACACACTTGCGACTGCGCCAACAGTTGTGACACGCCTGAATTACGCAGAAAGAGGTAAACGTACAGAGATACGTTGGCCGAAACCTATAAGGTTCCTGTACAAGGCTCCCAATAAACTGCGCAAACAGCTTAAACTAAACAAAGGCATCCTAACTCGTGCCCATGGACGGACGTCCACACCTGTGTGCGTGGTCCCCCATGACCACAGGGGGGTGATGTTAGGTCATACCCATGTCAAGGACAAAGATTTCAATAACCCCACAAATGACAAAGTTCTCGCAAACTCACAGACTTCATGGGAAGATAAGGTCATCCAAGCACAGGATAGTAAATAAACTAAACAGTTTAAACTATTCTAGTTGCGAAAACAAATCATTCCAACTAGAACTTAGAAACGCTAAGCATAAAACCCACAACAAAAACTAACCTTAACAACCGTTTAAATCTGCAGGATTTAATTGACATTGGTTATAAAGCTAAGAACTGTTTTTCTTGTGTGTGTGTGTAAAGGATTATGGATTATGAGGAGGTCAATATTAATACTGACCTCTTTACCTTAATTAATTTACTCATTCAGATTGAATAGTAATTTCACGGATTCTTTCTTTTTCAGTTTACCCAATATTTCTGTGATCTTTATGATGGATAAATAAATAAAGCCATAGAGTGACAATGGACACGTTAACTTAGTTGGTATGTCAAAGACACTACCATTTATTTAAAATAAATCAACTAAATTAACACCATTACACTTGATTGACATGATTTCACTTTCTTGCAATTTAACACGTCAGCACATTTAAATTGTAACACAACAGACATAAATACAGGATGTTAACATATTTAGTCTGAGGCTCTATGACTTAATTAGTTTCCAGCTTAGAATTGAGGGAAAAAGAGATAGGAGGAAAGATGGAGAGATGGTTTAAAGGAAATTGTCTTGAGCATGTTACCAGAAGTGACACTTTTCATCCGACTTCTGCTAAATCCAGGTACGTTTGTAAACAGCTCTTTACCTTTGACGACGAGTCTGATAAAGAGATGACACCAGCCTTTCAGATGCACAGAGTCCTTCAGGCCCAGCACGTCCGAGCCGGTCCTCGTTTACGTTTTCAACGTCTCCTGGGATCCGCGTCAACCATCAGAAAATATGTCAGCTACTGGCCTCTGACTTCAAGATAACTATTCCAGGAAGGAATAACAAAGCTTTGAGCTTACGCTCGTTCGAAGTGGACTCATAACAACATGTTATTAGTCCTTAACTGGACGACGTGTCCTTAGCGTATGACTAGACGACCATCAGTTCTTAGACGAAGACTCACATCCTAGTCTCGTCCGCAGACTCCACAGTTCCAGCAACAGCTTAGAACTTTTTGGAAGGATCTGAGATGAGAGAGACTTGTCTCTTTTTCATTGGTACGTGGACCAGCGAGGAGTTCACTTGTTGTTATCAAGATTCAAGGTGAAATTCACAGCAGAGTGAAAATGTTTTGGAAAGACAGAGAGTGCTGGAGCCCTTTTCATAAAACAACGGATTAACTGTCTTCTGACTTTCTAAACAAAACGGCCGGGCCTCTGTGACCCGAGCCTTCAACTTTCACACAGCAGTGGACCCAGTGATGTGCAGAAGTGACACAGTTTAACTCTTACAGAATAACACAGCTTAAAAGCACACATCATGAAAATGACAAAAGTTATTCTTTTGATTACATTAGAATAAAATCAAAGATAGAAATAGTCTCTTTTGGTGACTATGTTCTCAGATTACAACTAATGGAATAATTTGTAGTAAATGTCTTGCTTTACTGAGAGGTCAGTAAAGGTCATCTCTGGAACAGTTCAAAAATACACAGGTGTATCAAAGTGGACACGGTCATGCCCACTACATCTCCCCCCTTTTGGAAGCCATCGCCAGTCCTTGGGGATGGGGTCCAACACGAAAGGAACATTGAACTGTCTCTGATCTTGAAGTAATCCAGCAAGTGGAAAAGAAAAATCAAAATTATAATCCCATAAAGTTTTTTGGAACTTCCATACTGTTCGGAGGTAATCCCATTGCGGTAAGCTTTTAATCCTTTGGAAAACTGAGTCTGTTAACTCTTGGAAAACAAAGTCTGTGATCCCTTGGAAAACAAAGTCTTATAATCCACAGCGGTAATTCCACAGCAGTAATTCCACAACGGTTAGTTTTGTTGATTGATCAGCAACAATTGTTTTCATAATCAGCATGTAGAGGGGATCCCTCGATTGACGCAGAGGAGGCGACCCTTGGATGAAGGTTGAAGACCAAGCGTTGGAGCTGCAGGTCCCCACATCGAAGGTTGTTGGCTGGTTGGTTTCCAGTCAGTGCCACTCTGGTTCTATGTGTCATGCAATTATGTGGTTTTTAGGTGGGCTTATGATTGGGATTTTACATTAGCTACCTATATGCACCTGGTATGTAAGCTATCATGGTTTAGATCAGCTACAATTACCAATTAAGGGGTGGATCAATTCTGTAAATTAGATATAGGGATCTATACCTATAAAATTTTGGAGGGCTTCTGTAACGAAGGCCTCTAATTCCAAACTATTCCTCCATTCATTACTTAGTTTAGGTTAAACTAAAATAAAAAATGAAATATAGTTTGATCTAAATGTCTGTTGTCTTTTAGACGAACAACGTAGGATTTGGTATTCCTAATAAATTTTGAAGTCTATAGCGAGACTCATCAAAATGAATAGATAATAATAGATTCTTCTTCCGGCACTCGGCAAGGCAGGTCGCATATCTTTCTGCTCTTCCCTCCCTAAGTTTTTCCTACTCCCTGCTTGCTTTTCGTCTCGTCTGCGACCCTTCAGCGCTCACTCGAACCAATATGGAATTAATCAATTGGGCTGTTTCTTCAATGGATAAGATTTTTTCCACGAAGCGGACCGTGCCAGGAGAAGCTGTCTGTCCCTCCGACACACACGCGGCTGGATACGTGCTGGACTCGTGGGGTCAGTGGCAGCCCATGTGTCTGTCCGTTCTGAGTGTGGAGGACGTGGAGGATTTGTGGATTATTGGATTATTGGTAGCAACTGCTCTGTTTTTTGGCGTAACCGGAGTTGTTTGTTATCGGAAGCTGAGGGAGGCTTCGGCGGCTATCAGAGCGCTGTCGGGACTGCCTGATCAGCAAAATTCTCTGAACCGGGCCGTGGGCTCCTCATCCCAGCTGCTGTATGAGCTCAATCGCACGATTGGTGCAGTGGTGGACCACCGTGCACCTGCTGTCCGTTTTGGGACTTGTTTGCAGCCACCCCGGATCGATCAAGGGACAGGTGGAAGCTCATGAAGCGGGGCAGAGCAGAACCACATATTTGGATTTCTTTCGGCCATGAAACAGCACCCACAGACTTGGAGGCGGCAGTGGAAAAGAACACTGTGGTCTATTTGGATAACAAACAAGAACATTATCTGGCTTCTGCACATGTCCTTGAAAAGCGGGCTGTGGGAATCCATTCTCCCAGAGTGAGGAGCTGAAGAGCCCCCCCCCTCCTCCCCCTCCCCAGAGATTTCTGTGAAGCTTCAGATAACACCCAGCTGCACATCTGCTGAACTTTGTGCTTGTCTGAAATTAATCATAGACCCAATCTCCTTGCCTGCCGTATTTCCTTTGTTATTGTAACTAAATGTGCTCTGATATGGTTTTTACTGAATCACGCGGTGTCTTGAAGACAAAATGTGATTCATCTTTTTTTAATATCAATGCTGTGAATCCCAGTGTTTCTGCCTGTTTTTCCTGCTTTTGACCTTCATCTGGGGACAGATTGGGCCTGGCCGCGCTAAGAGCATATCATGTGTTGAATAAACATGTCGTGTGTTGATAAAACATATCGTGTGTTGATAAAACATGTTATGTGCTTTGTTTTGCTGCAGCTTTTGCACTCATTCTCTCTTCTGGATGCCTGCAACTACATACTTACGTTGTAATCGGTGAAAATTGATGCAATGTTAATAAACCTTCTTGATTCTTGATTCTTGATT
>JBBPBX010066939.1:0-15699 GCA_038048925.1 Garcialebias charrua
TGTCCTCCCTCACCCGCCCTTGTTCTTTGGGGGGCGTTCCTTTGGCCGCCATGGGGCGTCCGTTGGGGGGGGGGGGGTACTGTAGGGATGGTTCCCTCTGATGGCCCTGCCTCATCCTTACACCTCCTCAGAACGTCCGACGGTGTTTTGTGTTTTAGTTAATGAGTTTTGGACTGTATTTAAGTTAGCGTTCTGGCCTTTGTATTTGTCGGGTCATTGTCTGAGTTTTCCCTCCTGTCTGATGAAGCCTTCATGTCTGTAAGTAGCTGCCCTGTCAGCATTTTGATTGCTTTATTAAAGTGTTTTATTTAACTCTCTGCACTTCTGAGTCCTGTCTGCCTGCACTCTGGGTTTTGCTTGCTTCACCGGAACCGCTCCCGGTCAATGACAACAATAAACTACAGTAAAAATGCAGTTAGTATAAGATTAGTGTATAAAACAATAATCAGGGTGAATTACTAAAAACAAGAACATATTTGCTTTGATTTTTCTATTGACATTATCAAATGTTTGAAACCCCTGAAAGAAATCAAGGTGGACCACTTCAGTTCCTGTTGCAAGGTGTTCCAAGTTGGAGGAGCTGAGTATGAAAAGGCCTTTTTGCCAAATTCAAGCCGCACTGAGGGAATGATGCAGGTAACGATGACCTGAGAGCACGTGTTGTAACTGCATTGATGGTGTGACACGTGGGAGAAGATATAAGAAGGTAGCAGACCAAGGAGGGATTTATAGATGAAGTCATTGATGTGTGTTGATGATGTAACTGAAGGAAACATGAGGGAGACCATATATTGTGTCTTTAAACACATATAGTGCCACCCAGATGTAACTAAAGGATTATAAGGAGGTCAATATTAATACTGACCTCTTTACCTTAATTAATTTACTTATTCAGATTGAATAGTAAATTACGGATTCTTTTCTTTTTCAGTTTACCCAATATATCTGTGATCTTTATGATGGATAAATAACAGAGCTATAAAGTGACAATGGACACGTTAACTTAGCTTGATATGTCAAAGAGACACTATCATTTATTTAAAATGAATCAACTAAATTAACACCATTACACTTGATTGACAGGATTTCACTTTCTTTCAAATTAATACGTCAGCACACTTGAATTATAACAACAGACATAAATACTAGATGTTAAACATATTTAGTCTGTGGCTCCTTAACTTAAAATAGTTTCCAGCTTAGATTGAGAGGAAAAGGAAATAGGAGGAGAGATGGTTTAAAGGAAATTATCGTGAGCATGATGCCAGAGTGACACTTCTCCTCCGACTTCTGCTAAAATCCAGGTACGTTTTGTAAACAGCTCTTTACCTTCGACGACGAGTCTGATAAAGAAATGACACCAGCCTTCAGATGCACAGAGTCCTTTAGTCCCAGCACGTCCAAAACTGGTTCTAGTTTACGTTTCAACGTCTCCTGGTTTCGCTTGGTCATCAGAGAATATGTCAGCTCCTGGCCTCTGACTTCAAGATAAACTTATTCCAGGAAGGAATAAACAAAGTTTTTGAGCTTACGCTCGTTCGAAGTGGACCCATAACAACATGTTATCAGTCCCAGCTGGATGACGAGTCCTTAGCGCGTGACTGGTGGTCATTCAGCTCTTTGGGAAAAGTTCACATCTCTTTGAAGTTCCCAGCAAACTCTGAGGAACCTGCTGGTTCCTTCCAAACTCTTGCAGAATAACACAGCTTAAAAGCACACATCATGAAAATGACAAAAGTTATTCTTTTGATCACATTAGAATAAAATCAAAGATAGAAATAGTCTCTTTTGGTGACTATATTTATCAGATTACAGCTAAATGAATGATCTTGTAGTAAATGTCTTGCTTTACTGAGAGGTCAGTAAAGGTCATCACTGGACAGTTCAAAAACCTTAGTTTGACCCTGGGTAGGTCCACTACATCTCCCCCCTTTTGGAAGCCATCGCCAGTCCTTGGGGATGGGGTCCAACACGAAAGGAAACCTTGAACTGTTTTTGATCTTGAAGTAATCCAGCAAGTGGAAAAGAAAAATCAAAAATTATAATCCCATAAAGTTTTTGGAAATTCCATACTGTTCGGAGGTAATCCCATTGCGAAAAGCTTTTAATCCTTTGGAAAACTGAGTCTGTTAACTCTTGGAAAACAAAGTCTGTGATCCTTTGGAAAACAAAGTCTTATAATCCACAGCGGTAATTCCACAACGATTAGTTTTGTTGATTGATCAGCAACAATTGTTTTCATAATCAGCATGTAGAGGGGATCCCTCGATTGACGCAGAGGAGGCGACCCTTGGATGAAGGTTGAAGACCAAGCGTTGGAGCTGCAGGTCCCCACATCGAAGGTTGTTGGCTGGTTGGTTTCCAGTCAGTGCCACTCTGGTTCTATGTGTCATGCAATTATGTGGTTTTTTAGGTGGGCTTATGATTGGGATTTTACATTAAGCCTTACCTATATGCACCTGGTATGTAAGCTATCATGGTTTAGATCAGCTACAATTACCAATTAAGGGGTGGATCAATTCTGCAAAATTAGATATAGGGATTTATACCTATAAAATTTAGGAGGGCTTCTGTAACGAAGGCCTCTAATTCCAAACTATTCCTCCATTCATTACCTAGTTTAGGTTAAACTAAAATAGAAAAATGAAATATAGTTTGATCTAAATGTCTGTTGTCTTTTAGACGAACGACGCAAGATTTGGTATTCCTAGTAAATTTTGAAGTCTATGGCGAGACTCATCAAAATGAATAGGTAATCTAGAATAGAAACGATTGAATCGGTTCAATTTAGAAATTGTGAGACCAGTGTAGTTTATGGTACCTTGAGTAGCTTTAAACTACATTGACTCTTCGACGATTGAGATTTAACAAAACGAACTGCATGTTGGCATAGTTAAATCCATATCATTCATTAACCAATGTTAATACAAAACCTTTTTGGCTGGGAGTGTTCAGAACCAAACAATATCTCAACTAATGACAACAGAATGACTAAACAACAAGGAAACAACGTTTCACTGCTTCGACACACTCCTGTCGTCAGATTCCAAAGTGCAACACACAAGAAAAACAGGTCTCAACTTTATGACCGAGGTCAAATTAAATCTCGTGGATTTAAACGGTTGTTAAGGTTAGTTTTTTGTTGTGGGTTTTAGGCTTAGCGTTTCTAAGTTCAAATTGGACAATGCGACTTATAGGGTGGGAAATACGGTAGTTTAAACCTGATTAGTTTATTTACTAACTTGTGTTTGGACGACCTTATTATCCCATGAAGTCGGTGAGTTTGTGAGATCTTTGTCTTTTGTGGAGTCATTGAACGCCTTGTAAGGTTTGATCTGATTTCGATGTACCCATTTAGCAATTGGCTCTTTGCGGCCTTTGCTGATTTTGATTTCGTAGACGACTGAGGACACTTTGTCTGTTATCAGATGAGGTCCAGTCCACCTGGGCATTAGTTTGCGGGCGAGAGTTCCGGTCTCGGACCCTCCTTTCCCGGTTGCTGGGGCGAACGTATAGTACCAGACTCTGTCTCCCACTTGGAGTTCATTATGAGAGGCCTTCTGGTCGTAGTACGCCTTGCGTCCTTCAGCGGATCTTTCCAGGTTTTTCTGGGCGAAAGCAAAAGTGTTTCTGAGGTGTACATTCAAATCTTTGTCTTTGGCATGGCCTAACATCACCCCCCTTTGGTCATGGGGGACCACGACACAGGTGAGGACGTCCGTCCATGGGCACAAGTTAGGATGCCACTGTTTAGTTTAAGCTGTTCGCGCAGCTGAGAGAAGACGGTACACAGGAATCGTTTAGGATTTGGCCAACGTATCTTCTTACGTTTACCTCTTTCCGTGTAATTCAGGTGTGTCACAACCGTCGGTGCAGTCGCAGGTGTGTCTGATTGTACAGACTGCGACGGGTCACTGTCGTTGTGTGTGTCTTCCCACCTCTCGACTGAAGAGAGGCTCTTTGAGTCTGTAAAAACTATGTCATTTCTGATTAGTTCTAGACACAAATGTTCCTGAACCAAGGTTTCATCGAAAGCTTGGCTGATAGCCGATTTACCTGTCCCAGGGGACAGTACAGCAACCTCGGTGTGGGGTCCTTGGATCTCCACACCTTTCTCTACCTGTGGTAGGTAATGTGAGTTTGCCCCCATTTTGTCTGATGAGGGGTCCTCGTAATCTGCAACAATGATGTCCAAGTGACTGTCAGCGTTTGGTTGACTGTCATTTTCTGGACTCAGATGCCCTTGAACCAAGGTTTCATTGAAAGCTTGGCTGATTGCCGAATTACCTGTCTCAGAGGACAGTACAGCGTCTTCGGTGTGGGATCCTTGGATCTCAACACCTTTCACTACCTGTGGTAGGTAGTGTTCAGTGAGTGCTGAATGTGTCAGCTCGCAGAGGAGGTTCTCTTGTTGGGCCAGAGTCTGGTCCAACTGTTGAGTCTCTTCTGTCTCACCTGTAGTTGAAGGTTCACTTACCGGGCTCTCGTCCTCGGATGAGGAGTCCCTTGTGTCCTCAGCGGTACCTGCGGTTAGGCAGTCTGTATCACAACTAGGAGGCACTATTATTGGCAGGGGTTTTCTCACTGTGCTCCACATTTTCCGTTGACCATAATCCATAATCGCGTTGAAGCGGTTTATAAAATCTTGGCCAACCAAAAATGGGAATGAGTCAAGTTTAGACACAAACACCGGGTGGCGTAGTGTCATTTCGCCAATCTGCATGTGAACCATAGCTATAGCTGTCAAGGTTGTTCTCGTCTCTGCGAGACCCTGTAGCTCAATAGCACATTTCTCAAAGGGTATTTGCCTGTCAACACCGTTAGCGGCGGTCCTCAGCTCCTCGAACAGCTTGGCCGACATAATAGTTATATCAGAACTGCCATCCAGGAGGGCTTCACGCTCAAGGACACCTTCCAGTGTGATAGGCAGGTAAGCTTTCTTAGCCACCCCCCTTTGTATAAAGTTACACAGAAACCTCACAGGTCTTGGCCCACGTTTCTGTTCACGTGTGACTCTGTCTGTGTAATCTTGTTTACTGTCAGCATCTTGTTGGCTGTCAGCATCATGACCTTCAGGATGTTGTTGTGTGTCAGCAATTGGTTTGCTGTCAACATCCATGGCAATGTTGGTAGTAGTGTGCGCTGAGTTATTTGTGTGCTCTGAGTCTTTGTGAAAGACAGTGCTACACATCGCTCCAGGTTGGTCAATGTTGAGAGTGTCATTATCAATGATAACGCCACTCATTGTATCAGGTTGGTCAAGCACAGTAACATTCAAATCTACTGACAAACTACTTACTTCCTCTGTCTCTTCCGAGCATAGAGGTGTTGGGCCATTATTCCGGGACATTCGTGACTCTTTGCCTGTCTTGAACTGTTCTGTTCGAGGCGCGGGAGGTGCAGTTCCAAGGCTCAGGGGTTTCTGTTGGGACCACGCATAGTTACATGAGTATAGGTCCTCATCCTTCAATTTCTTTTGAAGTCCACCCACCGATGGACCTTGGTTTTCACCCACCTGGTTCGATCTGAACCGTTGTGGGTCTCTTAGAGAGTGAACACCTACCTTTTGTGGTTCGTTGCTTGTCTCAGATTTTCCAATCTGAGGTGCTTTAGGGGCGGGGCTCCCTTTAAACCATTTTGAGTCACTGTTCCAGCAGGTACCAACATTTTGTTGTATGTCAGTTTGAAATTCTTGTTCATTGTTGCTAGTATCATCCAACTCTTTTAACGACCGACGTAAGTGCTCTACCTCTTTTGAGGTCAGAGGATCTTTGAGACGACCGTGTTTATTCCCGCTTTCTATAGAGAGAACCTCGCCTACTTTTAGCGACTGTGATACGACCTTTTGACCTGGGCACACCTCAGAGGGTGTTTTGTTTTGCATGTGAGCCTCAAAAGCAGTTACAGCGCTCTGTTTCATCATTGATTGTTTAAAACGATGTTGTAACTCAAGGCCTTTTTTGAGAAGTTTTTCTCTTTGTCGTTTGCTCTTCTGCCTTATTAATTCAATCTTTGCTTTGAGCAGCTGGTTATTTGTGTGCTCGGAGTTATCAAAGACAATGTCATGCATTGTACCAGTTCGGTCATCCTCTGTATCATTCAAGTTTTCAAACAACCAACTTACATCCACTACCTCATCAGAGCTTGGAGGTTTGATGCCTTTGTTTTGGAACATTTGCGACCTTTTGCATGTCTCGGAATGTGTCATCCGAGGTGCAGGTCCACGTCTCAGGGGTCCCTTCCGGGCCCACCCTGGTCTTGGGCGTCCTGTAGAGCTAACACCCACCTTTAGTTGTTTTTTAGTTTGAAAATCTTGTTCAATCTCGCCTTGTTTAGGACTGGAATCCAGCTCCAGCGAGTGGGATTTGACCGCTTCACCTGGGGACACCTGTAAGGGTGTTTTGGTTTGCATGTTAGCTTCAAAGACATTCACAGCACACTGTTTTATTTCTTCCATGGTTTGCGTTCTTGCATTAACCACGGTGAGCAGCGGAAATCTTATCTCAAAGACGAGATGTAAGAAGAAAGACCACTTAAAGTCTTCATCTTCTTCCATGCCTGGTGTATATTTGTCGGCAAAACGAGCTTTAAGAAATCTGTCGTAAAACATCAGAGGATGTTCACCTGCTTCTTGCCACACGTACCTGTCAACTGAGCAGTCACCACCTCGGCTTGTTCCAAGCCATTGTGGGGTCCTGATGGAGCGGACCCTCTCACTTGTTTCACCCTGTTTAACGTCCATTATTGTATTGATTTTGTGTGAAAAAAAAATCAAAAGATTTTTCTCATGTTAGTGTTTGCAAATAAATATTCACTTTTAATGTAGCACTGAGTCAAATAAACTAATCAGCTGAGGTTTACGCGTTTCACTGTGTAATAAGTATTCATAGGTACCTTTTTTCAGGTTTTTACCCTCAATGAACTTTGTCAAAGTTAAATGCACTCTTGCAGTGTTAACTTTAAAATAGAACTGACGTTCAAACAACAGTTACTAACTAACCCAAGCAGCCTGATTTCCGTTTTTTCTTACTCAAACGCTTATAAAAGAGGGCTGACTTAAATGCAATGACTTCACTAAAATGTGACAGGATGCTGCTTGAGCATGCCTTTAAAAAGATGACTTGCAGTCTCAGTGAAACTGATTTTGTACTGCATTTGACAGTTATCAGGAGTGAAAAAGGACGTTCTGTTCGTTATTTTAAACAATTTTTTATTTAAAATAAACGAGTGTTCGTGCGCTCAGCATAACAGTACAGTAATGATTGTGCACAGAAAAACGTTAAAAATGCCATTTTTAACTAAAAGTGTGCAGTTGTGCACACCAATTCTGTTTAAAATTCAGAGATGTGAAGAGCTTAATGTGGAAATGCTCTATTCTCCATCTTTTTCTTTCTTTTTTTAATTTAATTTGAAAATCAAATAAAAAGAGGAGTTCGGAGAGGCCATGGAGAATGACTTCCGTACGGCTTCGAGGCGATTCTGGTCCACCATCCGGCGTCTCAGGGGGGGAAAGCGGTACGCGACCAACACCATTTATGGTGGGGATGGCGTGCTGTTGACCTCAACTCGGGATGTTGTGAGTCGGTGGGCGGAATACTTCGAAGACCTCCTCAATCCTACTGGCACGTCTTCCACTGAGGAAGCGGAGCCTGGGGACTTTGGATCGGGCTCTCCAATCTCTGGTGCGGAGGTCGCCGAGGTGGTTAAAAAGCTCCGCGGTGGCAAGGCTCCGGGGGTGGATGAGATTCGTCCTGAGTTCCTTAGGGCTCTGGATGTTGTGGGGTTGTGTTGGCTTACGCGACTCTGCAATATCGCGTGGACATCGGGGGCAGTTCCCTTGGATTGGCAGACTGGGGTGGTGGTTCCCCTATTCAAAAAGGGGGACCGTAGGGTGTGTTCCAACTATAGAGGGATCACACTCTTAAGCCTCCCTGGTAAGGTCTATTCAGGGGTTCTGGAGAGGAGGGTCCGTCGGATAGTCGAACCTCGGATTCAGGAGGAGCAGTGTGGTTTTCGTCCTGGTCGTGGAACACTAGACCAGCTCTACACCCTCAACAGGGTCCTGGAGGGTGCGTGGGAGTTTGCCCAACCAGTTTACATGTGCTTTGTAGACTTGGAAAAGGCATTCGACCGCGTCCCTCGGGGGGTTCTGTGGCGGGTACTCCGGGAGTATGGGGTACCAGGCCCATTGATATGGGCTGTTAGGTCCCTGTACGACCGGTGTCAGAGCTTGGTCCGCATTGCCGGCAGTAAGTCAGGCTCGTTTCCGGTGAGAGTTGGACTCCGCCAAGGTTGCCCTTTGTCACCGATTCTGTTTATAACTTTTATGGACAGAATTTCTAGGCGCAGCCAAGGTGTTGAGAGGATCCGTTTTGGTGGCCTTAGAATCGCTTCTCTGTTTTTTGCAGATGATGTGGTCCTATTGGCTTCATCAGCTCGTGATCTACAGCTTTCACTGGAGCGGTTTGCAGCTGAATGCGATGCGGCCGGGATGAGGATCAGTTCCTCCAAATCCGAGGCCATGGTCTTGAGCCGGAAAAGGGTAGCGTGCCCTCTCCGGGTCGGGGAGGAGGTCCTGCCCCAAGTGGAGGAGTTTAAGTATCTCGGGATCTTGTTCACGAATGAGGGAAAACTGGAGCGTGAGATCGATAGGCGGATAGGTGCAGCGTCCGCAGTGAAGCGGGCGCTGTACCGGTCTGTCGTGGTGAAGAGAGAGCTGAGTCAAAAGGCAAAGCTCTCAATTTACCGATCGATCTACGTTCCCACCCTCATCTATGGTCATGAGCTTTGGGTTATGACCGAAAGAACAAGATCTCGGATACAAGCGGCTGAAATGAGTTTTCTCCGCAGGGTGGCTGGACTCTCCCTTAGAGATAGGGTGAGAAGCTCAGTCATCCGGGAGGGACTCGGAGTAGAGCCGCTGCTTCTCCACATCGAGAGGAGCCAGTTGAGGTGGCTCGGGCATCTGGTTAGGATGCCTCCTGGACGCCTCCCTGGTGAGGTGTTCCGGGCATGTCCCACCGGGAGGAGACCCAGAGGAAGACCCAGGATACGCTGGAGGGACTATGTTTCTCGGCTGGCCTGGGAACGCCTTGGGATTCCCCCAGAGGAGCTGCTCCAAGTGGCTGGGGAGAGGGAAGTCTGGGCCTCCCTACTTAGGCTGCTACCCCCGCGACCCGACCCCGGATAAGCGGAAGAAAATGGATGGATGGATGGATCAAATAAAAAAAAATTCCTTTTTGAGTGTTATTTTAAATCTCTTCAGTATTTAAAATAAGCATCAATTGTTTGTCTGTACCTCTGTTATTCTAAAATTTTTTATTTAAAATAAACAGGAATTTTTGTTTGTGTACAGAACAATTTTTTAAAGCTGGTAAATTCACCATAAAAATGCTGACTTTTTTATGATGTTTTTGAGAAAACTCATCTGTCAACGTCTTTTAACCAACAGGGGGCAGCTTCGAGTCTAATGATATCACGAGGAGACCGAATTTGTTTATTCAGCATTTAAACTAAAAACAACCTTTTCAGAATTAGTTTCTAGTGTGTCAGTGATAAACGCTCGAACCACGTCCTTGTCAGAGACAAATCTATGTTGTTAGACAGTTTAGATGGCTTGAAATGAGTGTTTAAACTCTCAGTGAAATCTCAGTTTGTTCTGTCAGCGTGTGAACTGCTTGTCACCCGAAATGCACCAGGAAATGACGACACAAATAGGCGGGTCGACGCAGCGCGTCACCAGCTTCCGTTGAGCGAGGCGGAGCTCGCTAAACAGATACGTGACGTCAACCAATCAATCACAGCGCTTGTAGTCCTTTTCCCAAGCAACTATGGTGAATGTAGTTCTACTACCTTCGACCAATGCAGTGCCGGAAATGACGACAAAGTGGGTTGTTCGCAACAGCGTGCGTTCCCAAATCAGCGAATCAGCGTTCGCTACGAGAGTGATTGACAGTTCACAGCTCTCGTTCATCCAATCACAGCTCATAAACAGACATGTCGGACACGTCTTCTTAACGTTAGCTTGCACAGCAGACCACAACTTTATAGACTCTTAAAACAACTCAAACGCTACAAATTAACTTCCCAAAATTCTGAAACATGCGGCGAACACACCTAGACAGGCCAACTTAGTTACGCTCAGTAACACAGCACTGCAGCTGTTGAACAAACACGGACTCTCTCGGAGCGCGTCAAGGTCGGTTCTGGTCCACTTTTAGTGGAGCAGAAAACTCGGGTCTCAGAACCACTATCCGACACCGTTCTAACAGTTATATGCTTCTTTGACCTGCTCTAACATGTAAAATACCACAACAGCAATCTTGTAGATGTTAAATTAGCTTTCAGGCTTTTGACTCGGCGGTCAAACAAAGCTTTGTACAGGAGTCTGCGTGAACTGGACCGAACAGGACCAGAACCCCCACAGACCACGGCTGACAAAACTTCACCTGAATGCTTCCAACAGCGTCTAACAGAGTTGAAACGATAATAATCTCACAGCTTCAAATGATAAAAACATGCAGAATCTGCCTGCTTTGAACACTTCCAGCCAAAATATTATCCTCAGAGTTTAAAACTTGGATCCTCTTATGCAAACATGACGTTACAGTTCATGAGAGACCACAGATATCAATAAACTTTCAGAAACACGTAGGGCCACCAGATGAAAGGATACATGAGGGAGACCATATATTGTGTCTTTAAACACATATAGTGCCACCCAGATGTAAAGGATTATAAGGAGGTCAATATTAATACTGACCTCTTTACCTTAATTAATTTACTTATTCAGATTGAATAGTAAATTACGGATTCTTTTCTTTTTCAGTTTACCCAATATATCTGTGATCTTTATGATGGATAAATAACAGAGCTATAAAGTGACAATGGACACGTTAACTTAGCTTGATATGTCAAAGAGACACTATCATTTATTTAAAATGAATCAACTAAATTAACACCATTACACTTGATTGACAGGATTTCACTTTCTTTCAAATTAATACGTCAGCACACTTGAATTATAACAACAGACATAAATACTAGATGTTAAACATATTTAGTCTGTGGCTCCTTAACTTAAAATAGTTTCCAGCTTAGATTGAGAGGAAAAAGAATAGGAGGAAAGATTTAAAAAGAAATTATCGTGAGCATGATACCAGAGTGACACTTCTCCTCCGACTTCTGCTAAAATCCAGGTACGTTTTGTAAACAGCTCTTTACCTTCGACGACGAGTCTGATAAAGAAATGACACCAGCCTTCAGATGCACAGAGTCCTTTAGTCCCAGCACGTCCAAAACTGGTTCTAGTTTACGTTTCAACGTCTCCTGGTTTCGCTTGGTCATCAGAGAATATGTCAGCTCCTGGCCTCTGACTTCAAGATAAACTTATTCCAGGAAGGAATAAACAAAGTTTTTGAGCTTACGCTCGTTCGAAGTGGACCCATAACAACATGTTATCAGTCCCAGCTGGATGACGAGTCCTTAGCGCGTGACTGGTGGTCATTCAGCTCTTTGGGAAAAGTTCACATCTCTTTGAAGTTCCCAGCAAACTCTGAGGAACCTGCTGGTTCCTTCCAAACTCTTGCAGAATAACACAGCTTAAAAGCACACATCATGAAAATGACAAAAGTTATTCTTTTGATCACATTAGAATAAAATCAAAGATAGAAATAGTCTCTTTTGGTGACTATATTTATCAGATTACAGCTAAATGAATGATCTTGTAGTAAATGTCTTGCTTTACTGAGAGGTCAGTAAAGGTCATCACTGGACAGTTCAAGAACCTTAGTTTGACCCTGGGTAGGTCCACTACATAACCATCACCATGACTGTGAAGTGCTACCTGAACCAGAAACCCTTGCTGAATGCAGAAGTCCATACCCTACTGAAAGCCAGGGGCATTGCCTTCATGTCTGGTAACTCACATGAAGCAAAGAGGTGGCTGCTGAAATAAAGAGGGCCAAAGCAACATATGCACAGAAGATCCAGGGACATTTCTCCTCACAAGACCCACGGAGCATGTGGAGGGGCATTAGGTGCATAACAGACTACAAAAGCAGGGGTGTACAGTGCCCTAGGGACCAATCACTGTCCGATGCTCTTAACAGGTTCTATGCACGCTTTGAAGACCCAAACAGACCACCCAGCACCAGACTCACCTCACCACCGGAAGAGTAGTTTCTCAGCATGAGCTCAGCAGAAGCAAGGAGTACTTTCAGGAGGACTAATCCTCACAAAGCAACTTGCCCTGACAACATCCACAGGAGGGTGCTGAAAGACTATGCCAATCAGCACTGCGATGTGCTGGCCAACATCTTTAACTCTTCACTCACCCTGGCAACTGTTCCCGCCTGCCTGAAGACCGCCACCATAATCCCAGTTCCTAAAAGCTGTGCAGCGACGGGTCTGAATGACTATCGGCCAGTGGCCCTCACCCCGATAGTCACTAAATGCTTCAAAAAACTGGTCATGACCCACATCAAAGCTGCCATCAACATCAACGAGGCCCGTCATCAGTACGCATACCACGAGACTCAATCAACAAAGGATGCCATCTCCTCTGTGGTCCACACTGTTGTCACCCACCTGGAACAGAAGGACTCATACGTAATGCTCTTTGCAGACTTCACATCTGACTCCAATACCATGATCTCCCCCCCAACCCTGATGGACAAACTATTCCCACTAGGTCTAAGCCCCTTCATTTGTAACTGGTTCCTAGGCTTCTTATCAAACAGACCACAGTCAGTGAGGATCCACAACTTTTCCTCCTCCACCATAACCCTCAGCACTGTCTCCCCTCAGGGCTGCATTGAAGCCCCTCCTGTTCACTCTGCTAACGTATGACGGTGCACCTACTCATCTAGGCTGTCATATTGTAAAGTTTGCAGATGATACAGTGGTGGTGGGATGCATCAAAAACAACGATGAGTCCAGCTACAGGCAGGAGGTGGAACACCTGGAGAGCTGGTGCTTGAAGTACATCCTTCACATCAATGTGAGGAAGGCTAAGAAGATGGTTATAGATTTCAGACGTAACATACCCACACACACCCCGCCCCCAAATATAAGAGGACCCGCAGTGGAAGTGGTCTCCAGCTACAAGTACTTGGGTGTACACATGAATGATAACATCAGCTGGAGCAACAACACCACCAGCCTGATCAAGAAAGGTCATCAGAGACTCTACTTCCTCAGACGGCTGAGACGAGCTGGTCTGAGCAGCCCAGTCCTCACCTCCTTCTACAGGTGTGCAGTGGAGAGCATCCTGTGCTCCAGCATCAACGTGTGGCATGGAGGCTGCACAGCTGCAGAAAGAAAAGCTCTGCAGAGAGTGGTGAAGGCTGCACAGAAGATGTTGGAGTCAGTCTCCCCATCACACACATCTATATAATAATAAAAATAATAATGAATTTAATTTATAACGCACTTTTCATTAACGAACATCTACACCCCCAGATGCAGGAAGAGGGCCACCTGCATCATGAAGGACCCCACTCACCCAGCACAAACACTTTTTGCCCCACTCCCCTCAGGAAGGAGGTTAAGGAGCATTAAGTGTAGAACCACTAGACTGAAGAACAGCTTCTACCCTGAGGCTGTTGGACTCATGAATATCTAACCAGGATAATCACTGTGAAAAAATTTCAATGCCACTTTGATTGGTGATACAGTATTTGCTGCTGATTATTTCATGCTGCTGTGTTCATTCATTCACTCATCTGCTCACACAGATTCATGTTCGTGTTGCTGTTGTTCGGTGTATTGTTTTGTACTTACAGTATAATGCTAAGTGTATTCTTAGTTTATATTTTAGATCCTTGTTTACTGTTGGTTTTTATACTTTATAATTTTGCTATTGTTGGGTGCAACTGGGACCCTGTGTACACAATTTCGTTCCACGTAATGCGCCATATGTGATGTGAATAAAACCTACTTGAACTTGAAATGTAGCAAAAGAATAGCTAAAAGTGTGAAAAGGCAGGCTAGAAGTCAAAATGGAGCAAAAGGCTGGCTAAAAGCTAAAACATAGTGCATAAATAAATAAATTAAAAGAAAGTGACTGTTTAGTCAAATGTCAAAGGCTAGCTAAACAGAAAGAAAGCAAAAATCTAAAAGTAGCATTAGACAGAAGCAGAACAAAAAAGGTGAAGCAAAGAGATTTTTTTTTTTTTTAAGAATTAAAAATATCTCAGTATAAATCAAGGATAATTTTTGGAGGAAAAAAAAAACAAGTTTTATTATTAAATTTGCAAAACCCAAAGTCATAGAACTTATCTCATGAATGAGCCGAATGTTTCAATATTTGATTAGCTAAAAGAGCACAAAGCACGTGAAGCCAGTAGGTGAACAGTAATGAAAAACAACCGTTTTAATTGACCCACTGAAAGTCTCATGCGTGGGTTTTATTTGGGTCTTCCAGTTCCCCCAGTCCAAAAACATGCACGAGGTTCATCAGTGACTTGAACTTGTCTGTAGGTGTGATTGTTTGTAGTTTCTGTCCGACATGACAAAGCTGTGTCTTTTAAATGACAGCTAAAGGAATCGTGGTGAAAGGTTGATGACTTTAGAAAAACTTCAGGTTGGAGCACATTTTGTGGATGGACTATGATGAATCTGAAATAGACACAAGACATCAAACCCTGAGCTCAGAGCACCTCCCTCTCATACTGCAGGTTTACTTGTGGTTCCTAGAGATTCTAAAAGTAGAATGGAATTAACTTTTAAGATCAGTTTCCTGTCTTTCCTAAGACTTTTGTTTCTGATCAGTCCTATAGTTAGGGGTTGGCTTGGGTTTCCTGAGCTGTCTGCTGTGTTGCTATAGGCTTAGACTGCTGGAGGACAAGCTGACTACATTTTCTGACTCTGCTGCTGTCTTTACTCTCTCTATGCTCCATGTTTGTACATGCACAGCATATATTAATGTTGTTACATGTTTTTCTTTGTTTTTCTTAGAAACTATAGCCACATCCTTTTCTATTTGCTTGTGTCTCTTCCCGTCTTCTCAAACCCAAATTGGGAAGATGGCTGCTCATCCTGAGTCAGGTTTAATTCACTTGTGTTTTTTTATTTAGCAGTTATTCACAACAAACTGCATCTCATGGATTTGAGTTTTTCTGACCTTTTGTCATATACATTGTGTATTTGTACTTGTACAGTACTTGTGTTACTGTGTGTCCCTGAGCCTCGGCCACCTCCCAGACACTCCTCAGTTTCTGCTGTTCTGCTCCTGTTTGACCTCCGCTGCAGTGCTCCTCGTTCACTTGATCAGTGGGTCTACATCCTGTTTGCTCCTTCAGGCTTTAACTATCTTCAGTGAGCCCCTGATTCAGCCTGTACCGCTCCCAGCATGCACTCTGGTGAGCTGTTTCTTTAAAGGAGCAGGTTCAGGATGAGCAGCCATCAAACATCAGCAGCCTGAAGCTGCTGATGTTTGAAAGAACAGGAAAGAGACGCAGAACGACTGGTCCGGGACTAGTTCGTAAGAGAGAGGGAACACACACACACACACACACACACACACACACACACAGGTTTGGTTTTCTATCTTTGTGGGGCCATTGCATTGACTTCCATTCATTTTTCATTCATTTCTATAGCCTAACCCTGACCTTTACCCTAAACTTAACACATCCTCAATTCACACCTTAGTCCTAAACCTAACCCCTAACCAACCTAACCCACCAACATTCTTAT
>JBBPBX010066940.1:0-19540 GCA_038048925.1 Garcialebias charrua
AGGTCCGACGTGGTTTACGAGACGTAGTCTTATAATTTGTGTATAGGACGTGAGGAGGTAGAACCGAACGCATCATACTTGCATTTTCCAATATAAGAAGCAGAGAAAGTGGATTACCAATCTGGAAGACGTACTTTTGTGAATAGCTCCAGTGAATGTACACGTCTTGTGAGCATTGACCGGAAGAGCAGGGTTGCCAGATCTCTAGACCGAAAGAAGCGATCAGCTCCTTCAAAACAAGCACAAATAAGCGACTCAATGTCCGCGAGAAGCAAAAATGAAAACCCGCCACAAGCGGATGATCAAATTTGAAAGCGACTCCAGGGAAAACAAGCCCAATGCCGCTTGAAATAAGCGGATTTGGCAACTATGGGGACGCAAAAGACAGTCGTTTCGTGTATAGCCTGAGCAGGGTTGCCAGGTGAGAAATGTAGGATTATCGTACACCCATCATAAACAAAATAAGTCACTCTATTATTGAATACTGTAGCGTCTAACAGGCACTCACAGCTTTGTGGCGTCAGTACTGGGGGAAAACCATAGACATTAATACGCATTATTGTCTGGTGGCAACTAAAGAGCTCTACAGAAAGTCTTCTGTCACATTTAGAAAAGCACGATTAGCTGGAATTTCAAGACGCCTTCAGGGTTCACAAAAAACTCTGACAAACAGTTGCGACAGGCTGATGGAAACCGATCACAACTACACGTTCACAGAATGGTGAAATTATTGTATTTTTGGCCTTTTTCGGGATTATCGATCGTACATCGTACAGAGGGCAAAATTATCGTACAGATACGAAAATTATCATATACCTGGCAAACACTGAGCCTGAATATAATGGAGACCCCTGATGGACGAAAAAAGGTACTGCAGATAGGAGCATAATAATTTCTAGAAAAACCAAAAACAGGTCGGAGTCATTTTTATTTATTTAATTTAGTCATCCAGTTGGGTTATTCGTTCTGAAACATTTAATAAAAGTAAAAGGATGCAAATGCAGATTTTAATAACTGTTTGGAGTCAGATGAATAAAAGAAGAGGACAGATTGGGGTTTGAAGAATAAATATAATAATAATAATAATAGTAATGAATTCAATTTATAACGCAC
The DNA here is from genome assembly GCA_038048925.1 of Garcialebias charrua. Taxonomy (NCBI): domain Eukaryota; kingdom Metazoa; phylum Chordata; class Actinopteri; order Cyprinodontiformes; family Rivulidae; genus Garcialebias; species Garcialebias charrua. The sequence continues at coordinate 1,114 of JBBPBX010066940.1, forward strand.
TTTTCATTAATGGAAATCTCAAAGTGCTAAGGAGGGAGAAGCCCTCACAGACAGGTCTTAAATAAATACATCTTTAATTTTAATCTATTGAGGACATAAATTTAATCTCAATTTATAATAAGTGGAGAGTTGGACTTTTAAAATCGACTAAGGGGTGACAAAGACCCGGCCCGCGGGGCGCATCCGGTCCGCCAGGGGGTTTTAGTCGGCCCGCAGATGAATCTGAATTATTTTTTAAAAAATAAAAAAAATAAACGCTATTTTCTTAAAAATCTGCAGTAATAAAACAGCTACGCTCAAAGCTCAATTTATGGGTTCACAGTTGCTTCTTAGATGTGAAAAATGGATTTAAAATTCATTCATTTCTAAATTTTGATGCATTTTTAACATGCAGGAAAGGGTTTTAACAAAACTGTTTTTTTTTTGTATGTCCAGAAGCCCAGATTTAGTTTTTTAGATTTTTCTACCTGGATTATTGAGCATGCATCAGGGTATTTAACAAAACAGTTTGTTGAATTAATGTTTTAAAACGTGCAATCACTGATCAGATTTTTAATATGTAATGCACTCAGTTAAACTGAGTAAAAATGTGACAGGACAATTAATTTAATGTTAATATCTTTATAATTTATTTATTCTTTGCACTAATACAAAGACAAAAAGTGGACCTTTAGAATGAGTATTCTGGTCTGACCCCCTTGAGATCAGATTAAGCTGTATGCGGCCCCCAGATCAAAATGAGTTTGACACGCCTGTAGTTATATACCTGGAACAACAGGCCAAAATGAACTAGCCCATATTTTTACTTTGAATAAATGAGCCACTGAGCTTAATAATTTCAAATTGACAATTTAGGAGGGCATCTAGCTGTGCGGTTTAGACATGAAAATATACACAATACATAAATAAATCCAACAAGAAGGCAGATCTTAGAAGGCTCAAGGAATTTGCTAATTATCATAGACTGTATACTAGCAAGGGGGTCTTAGAAAACCGTACATTGTACGTTCTGAAATAAAAGTAGGCTACAGTATTTTTTGATTTCAGGGTAAAATTGATTATTTCACTTTTAGGTAAACTAATGTTTTGGATCTGTTGTGCAGATCAGATTAAAAGATGTCTCCGTCGAAGGATCCATAATAAAGATTGTTAACAGAAAATTAATTTGATCCTGGTCTGTTAATGATTTTTTAATTTTTATTTTTTTAATTTTTTTAAATAGCCTCATTGAACAGTGTTGATGGAATGGCATGAGTGAGTCTTATGAATCCCACCTCATCTATACAGAACACATAATGGTAAATATGCATTAAGATAGGCCTCTGGCAAAACACATGCAGCATCTGACTTTTGAATCTCGGCTACTGTGGGTATTGATCGGATCGGATCAGATTTAATATGAAGGTGTGTCCAGAAACGGACTCACTGTGACTTCACTGAGAACAACAACAACATGGTTGGACTCATATGCAACCTTGCTCAAAGAACTTTTGAGGGGCTTACACAAGGAACGACTGAAAACAATAAAGGCACCAAAAGGAGGGCAGTGCACCAAAGAACAAAAGACTGTCCACAAAAACTTTCAGCCGAGCAGAGGCAAAGACTTTCTCAAAGAACTGTCAAAACATGGTCATCAGACACAAATGGCCAGAACATACGGTCCGGATTTGGGGGGTCCGGACAAGAATCAGAACCCAGTGAACGTCTCACTGGGGGCTGGAACAAGAGAAAGCTGAACACGTTCTCCAAACAGACAAGAGATCAAATGGTCCTGAAGTCACCCATACCAGCAAAGGTCGCACCCCATATTGATCTGTGAGGATCTGTCGTTGATCTTAGTAGCCGGGATCAAAACTACAGTTGCTATGATAAATTTTTAATGAAACACATAGGCACATTAGGGCCTGCCAGCGCAGGATTCATGATTTTTAGTTATACTGTGCTTAGGTGGATCTGACGACTTGCTTTTTCTGGTTCCTGTAACTCTGTGGTGAAGCTTAAGGAAAGCAAGGGAAATGATCCCAGCTCCTGACCCCAAAACGAGTTAACTTTTATATTTTTGTTTTTGCAGTTATCCTTGGCGGAGTGCATGTTGGGATTCTGATGTGTCACAAGGGGTACATTTTGGTAAATGATTATAATTTTGAAGGAAATGAGATGATATCATAGATTACAGTTAGCTATATGGTTATGAAAACCAAATTAGTGGTGGCAATAGGCTGAGGTTTAGGAAACATCTGACACTAGTGCTTAGGTTAAAGGATGGTAAATTTAGACACAATTTCCAATTTATTAACCAAATAACTTTGGCATAATTGAAACAAGGTAGAGTTTTGTTTCAAAAGGGGGTTAAGGGGCTGACAGATGTTTCTAAAAATAGAGAGGTTGGAATTGGTCCCTAGAAATAACTAATTAGAAATAACTAGATTGTAAATGTTTCCTAGAAACAACTAGGTTGACAAATGTTCCTAGAAATAACTAATTAACTAAAAGATGGTAAATACATTTTAGTATACAAAGAATAATAAGGATAACTGATAAATTGGCGTTATAAACAAAGTTCACTTGCGTTGATATTGAGGCGGCATCGGTCTTGAACGTTTTATTTTCCTTAATCATGTCATGGAGGAAGGAGTATTGATGCAAGCATATTTCAAATGAGCAATTAACAACACTGTTTGTTTTTTTCCCCTCTGTGAAATGTGTGTGAAGCAGATCTCTAGTGGGGACGCCCCTTGGAAATGTTTCCTGGACCGCAGGCTCAAACCACTCAAACCTGAAGTGGACCTGATCAGAGGGTGTTTAGAAATATGATGGTTCTGTAGATTTATAGCAATTGACTTGACTAGACGACATGTGACTTATTGACTCAGGAAAAAGGTGTATAGAACCACAGGTGTACAATGTTTTGTGAATTATGCTCTGCCGCCGCTTGTGATGTTACTTTTATGTGTGTAATTTCTGCTATAAGCTGAATGAAAAGGTACAGTATTTTTGTAAGTATGAACCGCCTTAAAACTACTCATAATTAACCCTAATGAAGATTAAGCCTCTTCCAAACCAACTAACATGCATGATTCATTCTTTGTACTACTGATTTATAATTGATTGGGTGTTGTTTGCTGTGGCACATTCTGTTTATGATAGGTGGTTCCTGGAAATGCTCCAGCTGAGGGGTTTTCTCAACGGAGTCCAGGGGAGGCAAGACCAGACAGCCCTGGTCAGTAAGGACCCGTGTGGGGTCGCTGAACGCACACCACAGGCAGTGCGTGTCAATGCCAGGGGATCCACACGGTTCAGTGTGCTCCAACCCGTGAACCAGGAAGGAGCTAAGAGGATCGAGCAGGATAACAAGAAGAGGTCGCATTCAAACTCTCATGCCTTGGTAGACCAAAGTCGCCGAGTAAAGTTAAGTGCGGGCCCAGAAGGACTCTGTTTAATGGGGCCACTCAGTGCTAGGAATATGCACACATAGAACAGACACCTAAAACGATAAAAACATTACATATTAGAGTCTCACATTACACGAAGAAAACTTGGGAACATAGGAGGACATTCCCGAGCACCCCAGGGGAATGTCCCTGAGTACGTGTGGCAAATTCAAAAAGTATATTAATGTTTCTGTGATGGTGATATAAATCTGGTGTTCTTTCTCTATTTTTGTGTGTTCAAGGGAGACAACTGCCTTGCTGCTGGAGGAGGAACTTGGGAACTTAAGGTTCATAATTCTGCAATATCCTAAGCGCTTACTATTATTATCGTTCATAGTTTGCATATATTTCCTTATATTCTACAATTTGCATATTAATAAATTCATTCGGGTCTGGACGACCCACTGGACAATTGGCTGATAAAGATCTTCGGTCCTGGAAACAGGTGTTTGTATCTATAATGGTATCATTGGCTATTTTCTTAGGCATACTTATAACCTGCGGGTGCTGCTGCGTGCCTTGTTTAAGGTCTTTGACGGTTAGACTTATCACGTCCACTCTGGAAAAACGGGATCCTGAAGTGATGCGACAACTGTTTTTGTTAAAAAACTATAACTTGGAGGATTTTGAAAAGAACTGATTGAATATTGTGAATATATGCGTTTAGCTGCGTTATTAGGTGTGTGATTTTATTTCTTTTGGGATGGACCTCAGCAGAATGAGGTCCAAAGGGGGATTGTTGTGAAATAAAAATATATTTGTCTTCGTGTTTTCATTTATTTCGAAGGGGTTTTTCATACGGTGTTCAAATGATCAGTTTCTTTTGTAGAGTGATAAAGATTTACTAAAGGACACAGGCAGATCTGTTCTGGTGAGGCTTGGGGATGATAATATAGCTGGTGCCTCTTTGTCCTGTCAGTTTTACGACTTTGAAGATATATAGTTGTGAGGAAATCTACTGAAGGCCTCCTTACCCTGCATGTTTGTTCAGTTAGAAAGTAACAAGAACAGCTCTAAATATGTGTGTAGGGTATGATCTTTAATGTAATTTAATGTCCAGTTACACTAATTGGTCATTTAGTGGTCTACTAGAGTGTGCGTGTTTATAAGTACTCAGCAATAAATGTACATTTATTTTAGTCATCGATGTGTCGGTGCCCCTCCCCCTGGGGCCTGGGGAGACCCGAGCAAGCTGAGGGAAGGCAGTGGTATTTCCTGTGTCTTCTGGCAGTAAAGGGGGGACAACAGTCTCTGAAACAAAACCCCCACAGAAGAGTCAGTTTAAAGCAGGCAACCCCTACAGAAAAGTATAAAAGTTTCCATCCTCCAACAGACAATGCAGAAGCAAGCCCACAAATCAGGTTGTATGTTCTCTTTTTCCCTCTCTCTCTCTCCCTCCCTTCTCCTCTCTCTCTCCCCCACTGTCTCCCTGGTTGTCTTTGAAAAAATGTAATGGCTTTTAGAAATAGAACAAATGTATTCTGTGACTTTTTAACTTATGATTAATTAAACTGGTTTGGAACTTTAAGTGAGCGTCTGTCGTGTTTAAGTGTATCTCTCCTTTTTGATCCAAAGTGAAACCAAAATAACGAATTCGGGACGAATAAGAATCAAAGCCAACAATATCCTTCACTTGGCACCATGCTTTCCTAACAACTTTAACTTAATTATCTTTTTAAACATATACTGTAAATTGTTCTAGAAATGTTTATGGTGATATCAAGTCAATTCCACAATCCTATTCCCTGAATTACAATGCAGCTCCTTCACACTAGTTCTAAATGGAGGTTTTACAAACATTTCCATTCCTTTAAGGTTATAATGACTATTTTTTAACAAATTTTAAATAAATATTCTGGGGTAATATTTTTATGAGCTTTATATGGGAGTGGTGGCGCAGAGGTTAGAGAAGGTGAGCTTGTGATCGGAAGATAGCCAGTTCAAGCCCCAGTACCGAAAACATAAAAAATGTGGGTGGAATAAGTGAAGCAGTCACACCTGTCTCCACCCTCATATGCCCCACCCTTGGCCCTTGAGCAAGGCCCTTAACCCCCCAGTTCAGTACTGTCAACTTTAAATGGGACCTCCATAATTTTCTTTCTATTACTGAATATCATGTAGTGAAGCGGGCGCTGTACCGGTCTGTCGTGGTGAAGAGAGAGCTGAGTCAAAAGGCAAAGCTCTCAATTTACCGATCGATCTACGTTCCCACCCTCATCTATGGTCATGAGCTTTGGGTTATGACCGAAAGAACAAGATCTCGGATACAAGCGGCTGAAATGAGTTTTCTCCGCAGGGTGTCTGGACTCTCCCTTAGAGATAGGGTGAGAAGCTCAGTCATCCGGGAGGGACTCGGAGTAGAGCCGCTGCTTCTCCACATCGAGAGGAGCCAGTTGAGGTGGCTCGGGCATCTGGTTAGGATGCCTCCTGGACGCCTCCCTGGTGAGGTGTTCCGGGCATGTCCCACCGGGAGGAGACCCAGAGGAAGACCCAGGACGCGCTGGAGGGACTATGTTTCTCGGCTGGCCTGGGAACGCCTTGGGATTCCCCCGGAGGAGCTGCTCCAAGTGGCTGGGGAGAGGGAAGTCTGGGCCTCCCTACTTAGGCTGCTACCCCCGCGACCCGACCCCGGATAAGCGGAAGAAGATGGATGGATGGATGGATGTAGTTTTTTTTCCCAATTTAATGATAACTTATTAATTTGGAATCAAGTTTGTATTTTGAAGAATTCTGCCTGTATCATCTCTAACATCCGTACAATATCTTCACCCGAACAAAAAAAATTGTTATCATCTGTAAATAAAACACGTCAAAAGGCCTGACATGAACCAGATCATTCACATACAAAATAAACAACTTTGGTCCCAACACAGAGCCCTGGGGAACTCTACATTATTAACACAAAACTCAGATCTTACATTATTTACCTGTACAAACTGTCTCCTATTATTATGTCTCCTATTATTATTTTTATGCCCATGTCTATAAAATATGTTATGTCTAAAATATCTCATTAGCAATTGTCCATATTTTTTTAAATGTACAGATCATAATCATTGCTAATACATCTACAACCTGATTAACATTTAAGAGTTTAATTCTAACTGGCCTCAGCAGCTGACTGTCATATTTGCATATAATGACATATATTTTGTGTAGCAATATCTGGCTGAAGTAGGCGATACTACATAATTTAGTATAAATCCAAAAATAAATTACAAAAAATGCAGAAAAAAACACTGATGATACTGTTCTGATGTCAATACCATCCATCCATTATCTTTACCTGCTTTTTCTGTTACTGCTTGTGGGAATGGCCGGCACTTAACCACCCGTCACTGTGCAAGAGGTGGGGAACACCCTGTACACCCTGGACAAGTTGCAAGTTCATCACGGGGATGATTCAAATAGGTTTTAATAATAAATGTGGATACATCGTCCAATTGCTATATCTGAATAAATATTTTAGTGTTTTTGCTTGTCTGTTTTTTTGTGGGGTGAGCAAGGTACAACCCAGAACACTATTTTAACATGATTTTAGATCATGTTGACCCCAAGTTAGCAGAGTGAGGAAGAGACAGCCAGACATACAAAAGGTAATTCATTAGCAAGGACCACGCCACAAAACACAAGTTTAAGTTTTTTATTGATGAAAAGATGAGGGATGAGGGGTTGTAGGGATGAGGGAAGAAAGGGGATGTAGGAAAGATGATAGGAAGGGATGGAGGGATGGAGGGATGAGTAGATGAAGGGAAGATGGAAGTAGGGATGGAAGGGATGTAGGGATGGAGGGATGAAGGGATGAATGAATGTAGGAGAGGATGAAAGTAGGGATGAGTAGATGAAGGGAATATGTAAGTAGGGATGATAGGAAGGGATGGAGGGATAAAGGGATGAATGAATGTAGGAGAGGATGGAAGTAGGGATGAGTAGATGGAGGGAATATGGAAGTAGGGATGAAGGAATGAAAGGGGAAAGAGAAGTTGGGATGAGGGATGAGGGGATGAAGGGATGAGTGGAGCTGAAGGAGGTTGTCCGAGGAGAGTGCTGAAGGGCTTGGGATGACAAGACTCTTGCGTGGGGTTTGGCCTTCGGGAACGTTTCACTTGTTTTCCTTCCCGAGCCCGACGATGAACACCCCCCCCGGACAAAAACCTGGGCAAGAGAAAGCAAAGCATGGTTATGGGCGAAGAGTAAACATGGAAGAAGGGAGAGGGGGGATTGGGGTTGACAAAACGTAACAAACTGAGATGAATAGGTGAGCGAGGTATAAGTAGGTTGCGTGGGATAATTGGAGGCGTGATTTGGGCGTGGCCCTGCTCCCGAACCTAAGTTAACTTATTAACTCCATTTGTTTTTATTCACATCTGTTGATGTTCAGGGATGGAAAGGAAAAAGACAGGATGAGTATTCTTGTAATTTTTCAGGTTCAGATGATGTATTTTGTTTTGAAGATATTGTTTTCTTACTGGTGTTTGTGTTTGTAGATAGAGCCAGAGAGGAGGATGAGATGAGGTCCTTTCCACAGGTGATCCAGAGGAGGTGAGTTTCTGTGGAGAGAGGGGCAGGTTGTTGCTGTTGTTTGGAAGCTGCTGATCCAGGTTGATGTCTGGATGGTTGCAGGGACAAGAAGATGTCAGGGCAAAGTCACAAGAAGGTCTTGAAGACTGAGAGATGGGATTTGGAGGTCAGTGGAGAACAATAACAAAGGTTAGTAAAACTTGTTGAGGAACTAGTTTACTCTCTGTCCATCATTTACTGTTAGGTGTTATGACGTCCCAGTACTGGAAGAACATCTAGCAGGAGCTTTTATACTCTGCAGAGCTTTTCTAAATCGGGTGCAGGTGTGGAGTGGTGGCTGATTAGGATGAGCGGCAGCTGTGGAGAGCGTGAGTGGCTGGAAACCTAGGAGTCCCACACATTTTAGCACTGTTTATAGGTCAATTGAAAACACTTCATTATCATAATTGAACATTATGAACATTTTGTTTCACAAACATTTTGAAAAAAATAAAATTAAAAAGTCACCTTAGAATTTGTTTAAACAAAGTGCACAAGATGATCTCACCGAGGACAAATTTAATATTTTCTTCCAAGTAGTGTTCAAAAAAGCCCCCAAATTTAAAAAAAAGTTATCCCTTCCTGCAGGAGAGAACCTTAAATACTTTGTTGTACTGTACTATGAATCTAATAATGATCAATACCAATACTAACATTGGCATTGATCTGTTCATTTACAATTGTGATATTAACTAATTAGACTCGACCCTTTCAGTCTATTAACAATATCTCATGAACCACAAGACATTAGTTTAATTAAAATTTCAGGAAGTAACTATGATGTAAAACTACAACTGATTACCTTTAGGAGTCACTCTAATGTAATGTAGCTGCCACAGCTAATTAACAATAAACGAATATAACTCGGTCACATTTTTAGATAACGATCTCAAATGTTATGTGGCGTTAGCTAACAGTTATTAACAAAACATACTCTGAGAAATGACATCTCAGAATATTGCATAAGTTTGCACTAAACAATATTTTCAGTGTTTGACCAAAACGTCCATACTTCCATCATTTCTCAACAAAGTGAGTTTTGCCACAACAACGAGGGACCATTAAACTCAAACAATAATTGTGAGCCCCATATTAAACATTTACTGTACAAAGTATTATTTCAGACTTGGTTTAAACCTGTGGGATAAAAGACAATGGGGAATATGCCTGACTTTAGGTATTGCTTTGCCTTTTCACTGTTTTGTAGTATTTAAACAGAGGACATCAGGAGGATATGGCAGATTCTGTCATTGCACCAAAATCTGAGCTAAAAAAAGTACCAAGTGCTGTTTTCTGCGCCTTGCCTGCTCCCTCTGCAGCCATTTAAAAAGGGTAGAAATGTTAATGATCTGTCAGCTCTGGCTGACATTACCTTAGCTGCAGGATGTCAACAGGGTGGGCAATTTTAACCCAATTCAGGGACCATGCAGCCGAGCTGTAACTCTGCAGGACAGCTGCTAACAGCTTCTTTTTTCAGATGTGTTTAGTTTGTGCCACCTGCATTGCATCATTACATCAAGAAGAACAACAAAAATAATAATAATAATAATAATAATCTGCATTTGGATATTGAAATACTTTTCACATCTTCTACTTTCTTCTTTCATTGATGTCATGGTAAAAATTCTGCCATTTGGCCAAAATGCAAAGGCAGAACGGTAATGTTTTTGCACCTGTCTGAATGCATGTCTTTCTGTTGGCTAAATATCTCATGAATCAATAGACATGTCATGGTTTTCAATCATTCAATGAATATTTTGATGAAATTATCATTGGATATACTGTACATCTACATTGGATCACCTATCAGAGCTCAGCCAACCCAGTATAAGATGGTCGCCACAGTTAATTAAGATTAGAAAACAAACAATAATATATATTTCAGTCAGTTTTACAGATTTGAAGATACCATCTCAGTAGCAAAAGCATAGCTAGAGTACAGTTTGGCAAGTCAAGCACTGAGTATATCACAAGAGCAAAACAAGATGAAAACATTGATACAAATGGTGTCATAGTTTCTATAATGTTTATTTAAAACCATTAACAGTAAAAGTAATGCTTGAAATGTTACACCACAATATCTTCCCAATAACAAACTGCTGCAGGCTGTGGGAGGATAATTATTGTCAAATTAGTGGTACACACAGAGTTTGGCTTTGCTCACAGCCTGACATGGCAACAACACGCCAGCAGGCTTTAGTGCTCTTCCAGTGTTTGGGTGGAGGCACATTACATCAGACTGTGCTGCAGAAAGCTGCCTCTATCTACTGCAGTCCTTTAATGAGGCTGGGGACTGTCAACAGGCGTCCCCGGTGCTTTTTCAGCCAACCAGGGAGCTTGTGCTCTACCCACAGCCCTGATCCCTCCGGGCCTGCCACACACTTCACACTGGCTGCACCAATTAATCAAATAAGGCCTTCTGCTGCTCTCTTTCACTTTTTTTTTTTTTAGATTGCAGCCCTTGATAAGTGAGCATGACAGTGTAATAATTGGGAACTCTTGTGGTGTCATTAGCAAGGCTGAACCAGGGTGGTGATTGTGTTCTCATGTTGTAATTAATTATTTGCAGCAGCAAAAGCACCCTGGCACATTATGGACACATGTCATCGCAGCAACAGGCAGATGGCAGAGTGAGCTGTCAAAGAACTCAAGACTAAATTTGATTAGCGGTAAAACATTTACAACATTTGCATATGTGGTTGTGTTTGTTTTATGCCAGCAAAGCAAAGACAAAAGATGTTTATAAAAAAAAGGCAGGTGAAGTTTTAAAAATTTGTTCAAGTAACAACGTGTTTTATGTTTATGTTAAAATAAAATTAAGGAAACAACGTGTTCTTACAAAATACAACACATTTGAGTGAATATTAACTGTAGGTATAAATATAGGAAACTAAGCTCGTCGTAAAATGAGACATCATCATCATCATCATCATCATCATCATCATCATCATCAGCTTTATTTATAAAGCGCTTTAACACAGCCATGGCTGAAACAAAGTGCTGGACACTAGATACAAACAAGATAAAAGAAATCATAAAAACAGAGCTACAAAACTAACACACAGTGAACTAAAATTTCAATTTTAAAATACAATAAAATGACAAGTTAAACCGGTAAAAGCAATAAAAATGAAGTAAAATCAAGTCTCAGTTGGGTTGAAGGTCAATGAGTATAGATGCGCTTTCAAACGGGTTTTAAAAATGGACAGTGAGGGAGACTGTCGAATGTGTAAAGGCAGAGCATGCCATAACTTAGGGGCACTAACAGAGAAGGATCTGTCTCCTCGAAGCTTCCTCTTACTCTTTGGAATGACCAGGAGCAGCTGGTCAGCAGACCTGAGTGACCGGGATGGAGTGTAATGGTGGAGAAGCTCTGCCAAATAAGGGGGGGCAAGGCTGTTTAAAACCTTAAAAAAAACAAGAGAATTTTAAAATGAACTCTAAAATACACGGGCAGCCAGTAGAGAGAAGCCAGGACAGGTGTGATGTGCTCTCTTTTGCGTGTTCTAGTTAAAAGACGTGCAACAGCATTTTGCACCAGCTGCAGACGTGCAAGTGAGGACTGGCTGACTCCATGACATTTAAAGTTGTTTTCTGGGATTTTATGTGATCTGTTCAGTGTGCAAAAAGTAAAATAATTTTTGGATTAACTGGGGTTACTTGTGGTGGTGAACTTGAAGTGGGTTGTTTTAAAGACATAGAGATTTACATTTGTGAAGTGCTTTTCTCACTAATATATGTTCAATTGTTCCAAACATATTTTCCTAACAGGGTTGACAAAAGTAATTCATGTAAAAGTTTTGGGCTAAGATGTGCACGTTTGAGAGTTATGAGTCTCAGTTGCCACCACACATACATTTAGCTGAATGTTTGTAAAATTGACATATTTATTTATATTTTTCTGTTGGTTAATGTTGATTGGCTCTTTTGATTTGGCTTGGCTTCAGTCAGATGTATATGTATTTCTAGAGATTAACTTTCTGAAAGTTTCATTAAAATCTGTCAAGTGGTTTACAAATAACATAATTAGAAAGTATTTTATACGGTATATGGTGATACAAGATGTATTTAGTGGCCACCACAACCCAACTGGGTGTGTATCTGATAAACACCTGAATCTAAACACCTGTGTGAGCATGCTTGTCACTATAAGATTTCCCCTTAAGAATGTTTAATGGTGGATGGGGGGACTGTTGGCATTATTTTTCTTATCCGCCCCAAATTCGTTGTTTGGTTTCACTTTGGATCAAAGAAGGAGAAATACACTGAAACACGACAGACGCGCACTTTAAAGTTCCAAAAACCAGTTTAATTAATCATAAGTTTAAAAAGTCACAGAATACATTTGTTCTATTTCAAAAAGCCATTATATTTGATTTAAATAAGTGGACAGAGAGAGAACGAGAGGGAGAGAGAGAGAGAGAGAGAGAGAGAAAGAAAGAGAGAAAAAGAGAGAAAACACATTGAAATGTGCATTTCAAGGGAGACATTGCATACAACCTGATTTAGTTGTTCCCTCTGTGGGTTGCTCCTTGTGTTGACTGATGGAGGAGGAAGAACTCATGTTTTATACCCTTCTCTGGGCGTTACCTCTCTCAACAAATAAGAGAAGTTCTGCTTAAAAAAACTGTTCCCTCCCCATCTGCCAGAAAGCTTCTGTCTTGTGAACAGGAAATACCACTTTTTTCAGCTTGCAGACTTGCATTTTGAGAGTGAAGGATATTCATTCATTCATTCAACCTTTAGTTATACAGGCTAGCCTTAGCACAGTTCTATATGTTAATCTGATTGAAACTAATACACAACTGTTATATAATTAAAACACAAGTGTTTTATAATCCAGGTATTAACTGTTTTACAAATGTTTATGCAATCATGTCTTTATGTGCCTTAAAGTAGCTTACACAACATTATAAATCTACACACTTTTAGATCCATCAAATAGAGCAGGTTTCAGAGAATGGATGCACTTTTGGGCCTGCTCTGGGGAAACAGGCCTCAGGGGGGTTTCAGCTTACTCTCTGACCAAAACTAAATATACAGCAATGCTGAGCACCCACAAATCACACACACACTAGTATACCACCAAGTGACCAATCAGTGCAACTGGACACCAAACCACACCAAAGACACACATAGATTAGAGCTGTTCTGACACTCCCCGGCTGAGCAAACATGCAGAACAAAGAGAGAGACTGGTCATTGAACACCGTTTAAAAAACCCTTCAAGAGCAATGAAAACACGAAGACAAAAATATTTTATTTCATAACAAACCCCCTTTGGACCTCAATTCCTGAGGTCCATCCCAAAAGAAATAAAATCACACACCTAATAACGCAGCTAAACGCATATATACACAATATTCAATCAGTTTTTTCAAAATCCTCCAAGTTATAGTTCTTTAACAAAAGCAGTTGGCGTATCACTTCGGGATCCCTTTTTTCCAGGGTGGACGTGATAAGTCTAACCGTCAAATACCTCAAACAAGGCACATAGCAGCACCCGCAAGTTATAAGTATGCCTAAGAAAATAGCCAATGATACCATTATAGATACAAACACCTGTTTCCAGGGACCGAAGATCTTTATCAGCCAATCGTCCAGTGGGTCGTCCAGACCCGAATGACTTTTCATTTCATCTGAGATGGTTCTAAGGCCTTCTAGGGCCCTTGTGACTTTTCCATCTGGAGCAGTGTTGTTTGGAATAAATGTACAGCAAAGGTCACCAAACATACTACAAACCCCCATTTTCTTTGCGCATAACTCGAACGTGAAGGTGGTAGTCTGGTCTGTGATATACTGTAGTTTGAGGATTTTCTGTCCTAGGTGCGCCATACTCTCTCTTATGTCTATGAACTTCACAATCATTTTTACCAGAGATTACACAGAAATGTTCTAGGAGGACAATCAAAGCTACAATACTTATCCCACCTATTCCGACTGCCATAGTGACCCTCTTGTCTGGCCACCACATTTTGAATCGGTTAATTAATATGCAAATTGTAGAATATAAAGAAATATATGCAAACTATGAACGATAATAATAAGCGCTTTAGGATATTGCAGACTTATAAACCTTAAGTTTCTCAAGTTCCTCCTCCAGCAGCAAGGTAGTTGTCTCCCTTGAACACACAAAAATAGAGAAAGAACACAAGATTTATATCACCATCACAGAAACATTAATATACTTTTGAATGTGCCACACGTACTCAGGGGCATTCCCCTGGAACTGTTAACAGCTGCTCAGGGCAGACCCCTGGCGTTGCTCGGGAATGTCCTCCTATGTCCCCGAGTTTTCTTCGTGTTATGTGAGACTCTAATATGTAATGTTTCTATCTTTCTAGGTGTCTGTTCTATGTGTGGATATTCCAGCATCGGGTGGCCCCATAATACAGAGTCCTTCTGGGCCCCGTACGCAACTTTACTCGACTACTTTGGTCTACCAGGGTGTAAAAGTTCAATTTACGAGGTCTTGATGTTCCGCCTGGCCTCCTAGTTCCTGCCTGGTTCCCGGGCAGGTGCACACTGAACCGTGTGGATCCCCTGGCATTGACACTCACTGCCTGCAATGCGCGCTCAGCGACCCCCCACGGGTCCGTACTGACCACGGCTGTCTGGTCTTGCCTCCCTTGGACTCCGTTGAGAAGACCTAAACCACAAACTTTCGACTTGTTAGACTACAACAGGGCCTTCTCGGTTTAACCCAATTCACTCATCTGAGAGAAGGCCCAAACGTGTCAGATTCTAAAACATATGCCAATTTCTCCAATGTTTTATTAAAATTTGTACCCAGAAATGTGCAATAAAACAAAAATAGAGTTCCATCCTTACCCCCTCAGCTGGAGCATTTCCAGGAACCACCTATAATAAACAGAATGTTCCATAGCAAACAACACCCAATAAATTATAAATCAGTAGTACAAAGAATGAATCATGCATGTTAGTTGGGTTTGGAAGAGACTTAATCTTCATTAGGGTTAATTATAAGTAGTTTTGAGGCGGTTCATACTTTCAAAAATACTGTACCTTTTCACTCAGCTTATAGCAGAAATTACACACATAAAAGTAACATAGCATGCGGCGGCAGAGTATAATTCACAAAACATTGTACACCTGTGGTTCTATACACCTTCTTCCTGAGTCAATAAGTCACATATCGTCTAGTCAAGTCAACTGCTATAAATCTACAGAACCATCATATTTCTAACCACCCTCTGATCAGGTCCACTTCAGGTTTGAGTGATTTGAGCCTGCAGGCCAGGAATCATTCCCAAGGGGCGTCCCCCATCCTAAAGATCTGCTTCACACATAGTTCACAGAGGAAAAAAACAGTGTTGTTAATTGCTCATTTAAACCTTTAACATTGATGTTAATTGCTCATATAAACTTTTAAGACACCTCATGCTATATGAGTGACGATTTTGTTCATTCCAAATCTAAAACCTCTGTATAACTAATAAACTAACCCTTTCCTAAGTTGTCTTCCTATTTAGGAATATGCTTGCATCACTACTCCTTCCTCCATGACATGATTAAAGAAAATAAAACGTTCAAGACCGATGCCGCCTCAATGTCGACGCAAGTGAATTTTGTTTATAACGGCAATTTATCAGTTATCCTTATTATACTTTGTATACTAAAATGTATTTACCATCTTTTAGTTAATTAGTTATTTCTAGGAACATTTTTCAACCTAGTTGTTTCTAGGAAACATTTACAATTTAGTTATTTCTAGGGACCAATTTCAACCTCTCTATTTTTAGAAACATCTTTCAACCTCTTAACCCCCTTTTGAAACAAAACTCTACCTTGTTTCAATTCTGTAGTCTGTACGCCAAAGTTATTTGGTTGTTAAATTGGAAATTGTGTCTAAATTTACCATCCTTTAACCTAAGCACGTGTCCCAGAAAAATATTTCCTAAAATCCAGCCTATTGCCACCTCTAATTCGGTTTTCACAACCATATAGCTAACTGTAATCTACGATATCATCTCATTTTCTTTAAAATTATAATCATTTTCCAAAATGTACCCCTTGTGACACATCAGATTCCCAACATGCACTCCACCAAGGATAACTGCTGCCCTCTCTTCAGTTCTATAAAACATTGTATGAAGCTTCACCACAGAGTTACAGGAACCAGAATAAGCAAGTCGTCAGATCCACCTGAGCACAGTATAACTAAAAATCATGAAGCCTGCGCTGGCGGGCCCTAAATGTGCCTATGTGTTTCATTTAAAAAATGCATCATAGCAACTGTAGTTTCGATCCCGGATACTAAGATCAACAACAGATCCTCACAGATCAATATGGGGTGCGGCCTTTGCTGGTATGAGTGACTTCAGGACCATTTGTTCTCTTGTCTGTTTGGAGAATGTGTTCAATTTTCTCTTGTTCCAGCCCCCAGTGAGACGTTCACTGGGTTCTGATTCTCGTCAGGATCCCCCAAATCCGGACCGTATATTCTGGCCATTTGTGTCTGATGACCATGTTTTGACAGTTCTTTGACAAATTCTTTGTCTCTGCTCGGCTGAAAGTTTCTGTGGACAGTCTTTTGTTCTTTTGGTGCCTTTGTTGTTTTAAGTCATTCCTTGCGTAAGCCCCTCAAAAGTTCTTTGAGCAAGGTTGCATATGAGTCCAGCCATGTTGTTGTTGTTCTCAGTGAAGTCACCGTGAGCCAGTTCTGGATACACCTTCATATTAATTCTGATCCGATCTGATCAATAACCATAGTAGCTAAGATTCAAAAGTCAGATGTTGCATGTATTTTGACAGAGGCCTATCTTAATGCATATTTACCATTATGTGTTCTGTAAGGATGAGGTGGGATTCATAAGACTCACTCTTGCCGTTCCACCAACAATGTTCAATGAGGCTATTTAAAAAATTAAAAAAATTAAAAAATCATTAACAGACCAAGATCAAATTAATTTTCTGTTAACCAGCTTTATTATGGATCCTTTGACAGAGGCATCTTTAAATCTGATCTGCACAACAGATCCAAAACATTAGTTTACCTAAAAGTGAAATAATTAATTTACCTTGAAACCAAAAAATACTGTAGCCTACTTTTATTTCAGAACATATAATGTACGGTTTTCTAAGACCCCCTTGCTAGTATAAAGTCTATGATAATTAGCCAATTCCTTGAGCCTTCTAAGATCTGCCCTCTCGTTGGATTTATTTATGTCTAAACGGCACCATGGGATGCCCTCCTAAATTGTCAAGTTAAAATTGTTAAGCTCAGTTGCTCATTTAGTCAAAGTAAAAATATGGGCTCGTTCATTTTGGCCTGTTGTTCCAGGTATAGAACTATTAGTTGATTTTTTTAAAAGTCTAATTCTCCATTTGTTATAAATTGAGATTCACTTTATGTCCTCAATTTATTAAAATTAAAGGTGTATTTATTTAAGACCTGTCTGTGAGGGCTACTCCCTCTTTAGCACTTTGAGATTTTCATTAATGAAGAGTGCATTATAAATTGAATTCATTACTATTATTATTTATTATTCTTCAAACCCCAATCTGTCCTCTTCTTTTATTCATCTGACTCCAAACAGTTATTAAAATCTGTACCTGCATCCCTTTACTTTTATTAAATGGTTCAGAACGAATACCCCAACTGGATGACTAAATTAAATTACAGATAAAAGTGACTCCGACCTGTGTTTGGTTTTTCTAGAAATTATTATGCTCCTGTCTATAGTACCTTTTTTCGTCCATCAGGGGTCTCCATTATACTCAGGCTCAGTGTTGCCAGTTGTACGATAATTATCGTATTTGTACGAAAATTTTTGCCCTCTGTACGATGCACGATCAATTATCCCGAAAAAGGCCAAAAATACAATAATTTGGCCATTCTGTGAACGTGTAGTTGTGATCGGTTTCCATCAGCCTGTCGCAACTGTCTGTCGGGTTTTTTTTGTGAACCCTGAAGGCGTCTTGAAATTCCAGCTAATCGTGCTTTTCTAAATGTGACAGAAGACTTAATTGCCACCAGACAATAATGCGTATTAATGTCTATGGTTCCTCCCAGTACTGACGCCACAAAGCTGTGAGTGCCTGTTAGACGCTACAGTATTCAACAATAGAGTGACTCGTTATTTTGTTAATAATGGGTGTACGATAATCCTACATTTCTCACCTGGCAACATTGCTCAGGCTATACACGAAATGACTGTCTTTTGCGTCCCCATAGTTGCCAAGTCCGCTTATTTCAAGCGGCATTGGGCTTGTTTTTCCCTGGAGTCGCTTTCAAATTTGATCAGCCGCTTGTGGCGGGTTTTAATTTTCGCTTCTCGCGGACATTGAGTCGCTTATCTGTGCTTGTTTTGAAGGAGCTGATCGCTTCTTTCGGTCTAGAGATCTGGCAACCCTGCCTTCCGGTCAACGCTCACAAGACGTGTACATTCACTGGAGCTATTCACAAAAGTACG
>JBBPBX010066941.1:1734-19540 GCA_038048925.1 Garcialebias charrua
GCAAGGAAAATATGGAGTGGACTTGAGTCTGCTTAAACCTCTTATAAAGGCTTCTACTCAAACTGGTATTAAAATAGAACTTTTCAATGTGCAATCACTATCCAACAAATCATGTCTAATTCATGATCACATTCTGGAAAAGAACTTCCCACTAAACAGTAGACGTCCAGGGCACGTCGAGGTGACGTCTATATCAAGCCCATTGGTCGAAGACCAATTCTAGACGTCGCCCCGACGTGCAAACAAGGTCTTTTTTTGACGTCTAACCATGACCGCATTTGTACGTCGTATGAACGTCAGTTTTGGAGGTGATCTGGACCCGTTTCACAGAGTTAAACTTTTAGGACTATAAAAGTGCAGTTAGACAATTGATTTATTAAGAATGTTGTTTTTTAATAACATTTTAATGCATTTCCTCAATTCTTTTTTATTTTTTTACAAATTAGACTTGTCCGTCATTTGAGAGTCCAATTCTAGACGTCTCCCTGACGTGCAAACAAGGTCTAATTAGGACGTCTAACCATGACCGCATTTGTACGTCGTATGAACGTCAGTTTTGGATGTTATCTGGACCCGGTTCACAGAGTTAAACTTTTAGGACTATAAATTTGCAGTTAGACAATTGATTTATTAAGAATGTTGTTTTTTAATAACATTTTAATGCATTTCCTCAATTCTTTTTTTCTTTTTTACAAATTATATATACTGTATATTATTTATTTGAAGAATATAATTATTGTTGTTGTTGTTGTTGTTGTTGTTGTTGTTGTTGTTGTTGTTGTTGTTGTTGTTGTTCATTCATTCAACCTTTATTTAGGCAGGTTATCTCATTCGATCGACTCATTTACAAGAAACCTCATTTATTCCACGACGTCGAGGTCACACATTCATTTCAGTAGGTGGCAGTACTTGTGTTTTTTGCTTTCTTCCATTAAAAAACAAGAAGAAGAACTTCGGAACTCGAGCGTTATGATTGGATTGGCGGAGGTAGCACGTGATCTGTTCCAACCAGTAAACGCCTCTCTTGTTGAACCGCGCCGCTGGCTTGAATCTCAACCGTTGTTGTTTATTTTCTGTCTGTGCTGCTGTGATCTATCGGAGCTCAACTGTGTTCAGTTCATTTGTCACGGAACTCCTGTCCTAAACTTGCTGCAATCCATTCAGAAATTGAAGGTAATTGGTTCTGTTTCGTAGCTTTGTTCTCTTGAATTCTGTGGTTTCACGTACATGTATAACGATGTAGCTAACGTAAGCTAACTTGTGTCTACGTCTGCGGCAGACGATCGATGTAAAGGAAAATCGAACAGTACAGTTCAGAAAATAAGTTATTATATCCAAGTAAGCCGTATGCTATGAGTTTTTTTTTTTCTTTTTTCGTTTTGCTTTGAGACTATCGAGTCCTGCAGCCTTGCGAGGCCTGCATGCGTCCCCATTATTCATTCATTCAACCTGCTTGTTTTTCTTAGACTGATGAATTAGCCGGCTGGAAGGTGAAACGTTTCAGCATTAAAAAATAGAAAAAAACTGTCCAGATGACCTGAATTCAGACCAAAGCTTTTCAGTTGCAAATGAATGAGTAAATGTGAAATAAAAAAGCTTTAAAATGTCTCTTTCTATCTCTAATTTTACTTTGACTAGGCAAAATGAGATAAGTCTAAACTACATTCTGACTAATATCTCTGTGAACATGTCGCTCCAGTTGTGTTTATAAACAACTGTGTTTTTTTTTTCTTTCTGTCAGGTGTGTGGTGTTAAGCCCGAGATACACTAAAGCGTCCTCCGTATACGCGCGTATACGCGCATATTTTGTGCGTATGTTTTTGCTGCTATACTTCAGCTCACGTTCTCCTTGTTGTAATATGAGCAGCTGAGCACGGAGGGACTCAACTGAGCTCGCTGATTGGTCACTTGCTGACACGCCTACTGAATTGATTGACAGCCTTTAAGTCAGCTGAAAGTGAAACCTAGTCAGCTGAAAGTGAAACCTAGAGAACTCATCATGAGCAGCTCGCTGGACTTCTGCGGTGTTCTGATACGGTGTTTCTACTATATATGTTATAAAAAGTTCTCTCAGAAATAAAAATAATAACAGGGAGCGCTTTTCCTGCAGCACACAGCCCACCAGGGAATATTTAAAACATCGTGCACCCAGGTAGGACCTGAATTCATTCATTTCAATCATCGAGTGAACGGAGGAAGAAGCGGTTACTTGACTTTAGGCAAAAAAACAAAAGAAAAGGCCCGATCAGCGATAAAGAAGGGGAATTTATTTCATTTGTGTAACATACAAAACAGTCCGGCGCCGGGAAGTTTATGGTCAGACACCGCGTATCGCGCACGCGGATCGCGTATGCGTAGTAAAAAAATACTTTTGCGCGTACATGCCCTGAGGGGCTACGCGGGGCTACGCTTTTGCCACAGCGTACGTACGCTGCGTATAGGCGTACCGTGAGGACGCTCGAGTGTATCTCGGCCTTTAATCTGGACTTGGAATTTGGTGTCCTAGGTATGTTTTGTGACCCCATCCTCCCCCGAGAAACAAAGCGTGCACTTTCAAGACACGATCCCTGATGGAGCATTCACATGACAAACACATCAGTGTTGTCAACTGTTCAGGATCCTCATGATGAAAACATGAGGATCTGTTCAGGATCCTCATGATGAAAACATGAGGATCTGTTCAGGATCCTCATGATGAAAACATGAGGATCTGACTCGATCTGGACTTTCAGGAGAATGGATCATCAGCACTCTTCTTCTGAAGTTAGTTTATTTATAATCTCGTGTAATCTCATTTCAGATTAAGCTTGATCAGGTTATGTGAACCGAACGTGCCGCGCACGGTCGTATCAAAATGAATCATGTTTATGAGTTAGTTTGATGAGGACAAACGACCACTGTCCCAAATCTTTAATGTTTGGTGTCAAAATGTCTCATTGTGATGAAACCCACTAATTATATTGCACCAGTTAACCCTTGTGTTGTCCTGCGGGTCAAAAGTGACCCGCTACCATGTTTAGCTATAGAAAAAATACCTTAAACTATATTTTTCCAACTTGAAATTTTATGACTTTTCCTAAAGTGACCCCATCATTACAAAAAGTGATACTTTGTTTTTGTCTAGGTTTACATGTGGGCTGTACACCACTAGGGTCCAAAGATCGTCCTATGGGTCATTTTTGACCCGTGAATTATAAAGGCATTTAAACACCAGAAAAAAGTTCAAAGGCCACACACAAACTCTCTCTAACACACACACACACACACACACACACACACACACACACACACACACACACACACACACACACACACACATCAAAGACACTAGAACTTGCATTTGACCTGCACCTGCACTCTTGATCTGCAGCTAACCCCTCACATCACACAAGCTGCCAAGCAAAACAAAAAAACAAACTAAGAAATAATAAAGGCTGCAGCTGGGTCAGTCAAAAGAAAAAGGTGCCAGTTCTGCCCCTGGAAGAAGGACTGCAAGACAAAAGCTGTGTGCTGCACATGTGAGAAACACATCTGCAAAGCCCATTCTCACGTTCACACATACTGTCCTTCTTCTTCTTCTTCTTTCGGCTTTTCCCTTTTCAGGGGTCGCCACAGCGAGTCATCCTCCTCCACCTCACTCTGTCCTCTGCATCCTCTGTCCTCACTCCAACTACCTTCATGTCCTCTCTAACTGCATCCATATATCTCCTCTTTGGCCTTCCTCTGTGTCTTTTTCCTGGCAGCTGCATTTCTAACATCCTTCTACCAATATACCCACTGTCCCTCCTCTGGACATGTCCAAACCATCTCAGTCTGGCCTCCCTAACTTTATCTCCCAGTTGTTCAACATGTGCTGTACCTCTGATTATCTCATTCCTGATCTTATCCATCCTTGTCACTCCTAAGGAGAACCTCAGCATCTTCATTTCTGCTACTTCCAGTTCTTTCTCCTGTCTTTTTGTCCATGTCTCTGTCTCCAGACCATACAACATAGCTGGTCTCACCACTGTCTTGTAAACTTTTCCTTTGACCTTTGCTGACACCTTTTTGTCACAAATCACTCCTGAAACTTTTCTCCATCCACTCCATCCTGCCTGGACTCTCTTCTTCACCTCTTTACCACATTCCCCATTTTCCTGGACAGTGGACCCCAAGTACTTGAAGTCCTGCACCTTTGTGACCTCTGACCCTTGTAGCCTCACTGTTCCACCTCCTCCCTCTCATTCACACAAATGTACTCTGTCTTACTACGGCTGACTTTCATTCCTCTTCTTTCAAGTGAATACCTCCACCTCTCCAAGTTCTCTTCCACCTGTTCCCTGTTCTCACCACATATCACAATGTCATCTGCAAACATCATAGTCCATGGGGATTCCTGCCTGACCTCATCTGTTAGTCGGTCCATCACCAGAGCAAACAAGAAGGGGCTCACATACTGTCCTACATGTGATAAATATAGTAGAAGTTGAAAATTGTTCACAAAATCAAGCAACATTTTGTTTTTTTGTTGTGTTATGAGAGAAGTATTTTTATAATTCACTTCCTAAAAAATATTTAAAAAATAAACGTGACAAAAAAGTTCCAGATTGTTGACTGTTTTTTCCCTTTCAATATAAATAATTCAGAAATAATTACTTTACATTTATATAATAGCCATAATAAACCTTTACTGTGTAAAAGAAAACTGTTTTGACAGTTGGTTTGTGGTAAAAAAAAGTGTAATACTGTTAACTGGTGATTGTCTTTTTGTATTGTGTAACAAAAATACATGATAAAAAATATTAAGAAAATAAATAATTGAGATGCATTGATAAATAGGTTGTTTCATCGTGGAAAATGGATTTTGGATTTAAAGTTTAATAAAGCTGCTTTATTTTGGGTCTTTGGTAGTGCGGGTCATTTTTGACCCGTAGGACAAGGGGAGTAAACAGAATGTTAAGATCGCACAAGGGTTAAACTCCAAACATGTGTGGAA
The DNA here is from genome assembly GCA_038048925.1 of Garcialebias charrua. Taxonomy (NCBI): domain Eukaryota; kingdom Metazoa; phylum Chordata; class Actinopteri; order Cyprinodontiformes; family Rivulidae; genus Garcialebias; species Garcialebias charrua. The sequence continues at coordinate 6,710 of JBBPBX010066941.1, forward strand.
CCTGTGTGTGTGTCTTTTAGGACATGGCAAACGGAGGGGACCAGTTCAACCTTGCAGAGCGCTCGGACCCGGAGTGCGCGGACCTCCCAAAAGAGTCCACCAAGGACAGTCCTCTGAAGGCGTCCAGCCAGCAGGTAGCAGCTCCACTGTGTAAATAATCATTTATTTACTTTTCACCACAAACTTATCATCCAACTTCCCCTTCAGAATATAAAGTAAAGACTGTGAAGCAAATCACAAACTGTTTGTTGTACAAGGGGTGGAGGACATCAAAGTTGTCCTGCATGACAAGGACCTCTGGGGCAAATTCGACCATGTGGGAACTGAAATTATTATCACCAGGGCTTCTTTGTGGTGCATTAAATGTCCAGTGTCCACTACTTTGTGGTGCATAAATGTCCAGTGTGAAAGCCCCACCTCCACTTCTTTGTGNTTTTTTTTTTTTTTTTTTTTATTAAGTTTATTCATTTTACAAAATGTGATACAACAAATGACAAGCAAATGAAAAGAATAAAAAATATATAAGGTGTAAAATGAAAAGGTAGCAGATGAAGAAAATATCTTATTAAATCTGCTCCTATCTATCTAATACAAACTATTGCTCTCTAATAACAAAATAAGTAAATAACTCATTTAGCCAACAATATATGGCTTACTCAGTTACATTCAATCATATTTGTTTAACAATTCAACTTTGACAATTTTCTTAAATACAGAAATTGATTTAGCTTCTTTAAATACTGGCATTAAATTATTCCATAATGTTACGCCTTGTGGTACTGTAGTTCTTCCCTTCAAACTTGTTCTGAACTGTGGTTTAACAAACACATCTTTACCCTTAAGATTGTAACAGCTTGTTAGTAAACCTTTATTTATACAGGCTAGCCTTGTCGAGCCACGGGGACTCATTTACAAGAGGGACCTGTCTCACTCACACCTAGGTCATAGAGTCACCATCAGTCTAACATGCATGTTTTTGGACTGTTGGAGGAAACTGGAGCACCCGGAGAAAACCCACGCATGCACGGAGAGAACATGCAAACTCTACCCAGAAAGGCCCCCGGACCGGGATTTGAACCGGGGACCTGCTCGCTGAGAGGCAGCAGCTCTACCAGTTGTGTTAATTGTCCAGTGTGAGCCCATGTCCTCCTTTGCATGTTTTAAATGCTCTGCAGCATGAGTCCTTATAAAATCCTCTGTTGCTGCAGAATCTCCATTCATGATTCCATCTGCATTTGCAAAAAAACAAAAAAGTAATTAGCAATATGCAAAGGCAATCTGGAAAATGCACAGTGTCTTGCTGGGATCTCCCCGATTAATAAATAAATAAATAAAAACATCCATCCCAGCAAATGTTGATAGGTGGCTTTGAATTTTTGTTTTTGCCAATCACTTATAACACTAGTTAACACACTAACACACATTATTATTTATTAACCTTTATTTAAGCAGGCAAATCTCATAGAGATCACAGATCTCTTTTTCAAGGGAGGCCTGGACCTGAAGGCAGAACATGCATGTTTTGGATCTGTGGGAGGAAACCGGAGTACTCGGATAAAACCGACGCAAGCACGAGAAGAACATGCAAACTCCACACAGAAACACTCCAGGTCCAACCGGGGATTGAACCCAGGACCTTCTTGATGTGAGACAACAGTGCTGCTAACCACTGAGACGTCCGTGCTGCCAAATTTGAGCACATCAGTTAAAAAATTGCTGCAAAACGCACTTGAGTTGCCAAACATTTTCATATCTAGGTGAGGTGAGTGAGGTGAAGTTTTTGGGTGTTATCATTTATGACAAACTGACATGGAAACAACACATAAATTCTGTAAGAATAAAAATAGCTAAATCGATTGCAGTACTGTACAAAGTCAGAGACCTATTAAATGATAAAGCTCTATATTTGTTGTATAACACAATCATTGTTCCACACTTAATCTATTGCATTGATGTTTGGGGGAATGCGTGTAAAACAATCACAAAACCTATTTTTGTATTACAGAAAAGAGCTGTAAGAATTATCACTAGAAAGCATTATCGTCATCCATCAAGTACATTATTCTATCACCTAAAGTTATTGAAGTTCCATGATTTGGTAGACTATAATATCTTATCAGTTATGTATAGAGCTCAAAATAATGCATTACCTTTAAATATCCAAATACACTTTGTTAAAAGACAAAGTTGTTATAATCTTAAGGGGACAGAGTTGTTTGTAAAACCACAATTCAGAACCAGTTTGAAGGGACGTTCTACCTCAATCCAGGGAATTAGATTATGGAATGGCTTGGAGAATGTAGTTAAAAATGCCAAGTCAATGTTTACATTTAAAAAAATGATCAAAACAAATGTGTTAAAAAATATATATATGAAATAGCGTAATGTGTATTGTATCAATTAGAAAATTAGAAAGAGTTAGTCATTTTGTACTGTTGTTAATGTGTATTGTATCAATTAGAAAATTAGAAAGAGTTAGTCATTTTGTACTGTTGGTTGAAGATTATTATTGTTAAATCTGATTGTTGAAAAAGTTGGTTGAAGATTATTATTGTTTACATGGCTGATTATTGTTGTTTAATCTGATTGTTGTAAGTAAGGGGCAGATATAATAAGATTTATTCTTCTTTCTGCTACCTTTCATTTTTTTTACATTTTGTACACTATCATTTAATGAGATTGTCTTGTATTGTTTCTTCTGTAAAAAAATGAACAAATTTAATAAACATAAACATAAACATATCTATGAGGTGCCATTAGCAAAGTTACAAAAATCAACAGCAATATTTTAGTTTAGAGAATACAAATTTTCCAGTCATATTTCAACCATGTTATTAATACACGTCGTTCTAAATTAAATATTTAATTTGATAGCTAAATACTTAGTTTACAAAACTAAATACTGAACTTGCAAGTAAAATATTTAGTTCAGATGGTTAGTGGGTGGGTGAGCGTGTGTTGATACATACCTATCAAGAAATTTGTAGACAAAGTCCTTGGTGTGCTTCCTCCAATTCTGGAAATCTGCAGAACCTGTTGAAATAAATCCATGATACAGTTCACTGACACTTCCAAGTGTTTGGTTGTACAGTACTGCGTTATGCTCGGCTTTCCTCCAGACTTGTAAAACCTACCAGGGTAGCAAATTTGGAGTCACGAGGTGCTCCTCTCTCACAAAATCCTCCATGGTCTCCATCCTCTTTGGCATAGCTGAAGAGGTGGGATGTATACGGTGTAGGCGATCGCCAAGGTCAATAAAGAAGTTGAATACGCTGAAACACTGGGGGGAAAAATAAAACAAAACCACACATTTCTTGATTACAATCTCTCCAACAGCAAGGTGGCTGGTTGATCATTTTTTTCCAAGTGTCTCACTGCAATACTTACCATCCTGAGGCAATGGGAATGCCCATCTTCCAATTTCTGATCTGGAAGTGGCATCGGTTTTCCATGGAAAAAAAATAAAAAAAAAAAAAAAAAAAAATTTTGCAAGGCCTGATAAAATAAACAATGGTTTAAAGTGTAATGTATACCGGTACTCACTGGGCGTTGACAGGTCCTTGGGTTGAGGCGCTGCACTTGCTGAGGACAAAAACAAAAGATTATTCAGCGATGCAAAATAATTAAGATGAAGCAAAAAGGTGCATTAGCTGTGACATGTCCTCTAGGACCAACGCTCCACAAATTATATATTATATATATATATATATATATATATATATATATATATATATATATATATATATATATATATATTAATATATATATAAAAAGTAGGCCACACAAAAGCCTCTGCTCCGAGGCCTGCATGCACGCGCACAGACTGGGGAGATTTTTTTCTTTAATTCGTCCATTCAGTAACTGATTACATGTATTGATGAAAAACATTTCCTTTTCACCTTCCAGCCTTGTTGATGATCATTTCAGTTCCCACATGGTCGAATTTGCCCCAGCGGTCCTTGTCATGCAGGACAACTTTGATGTCCTCCACCCCATGTACAACAAACAGATTGTGATTTGATTCACAGTCTTTACTTTATATTCTGAAGGGGAAGTTGGATGAGAAGTTTGTAGTCAAATAAATGATTACCGGTATTTACACACTGGAGCTGCTACCTGCTGGCTGGACGCCTTCAGAGGACTGTCCTTGGTGGACTCTTTTGGGGGGTCCGCGCACTCCGAGTCCGAGCGCTCTGCAAGGTTGAACTGGTCCCCTCCGTTTGCCATGTCCTAAAAGACACGCACACAGGTTCCACACATGTTTGGAGTTTAACTGGTGCAATATAATTAGTGGGTTTCATCACAATGAGACATTTTGACACCAAACATTAAAGATTTGGGACAGTGGTCGTTTGTCCTCATCAAACTAACTCATAAACATGATTCATTTTGATACGACCGCGCGCGGCACGTTCGGTTCACATAACCTGATCAAGCTTAATCTGAAATGAGATTACACGAGATTATAAATAAACTAACTTCAGAAGAAGAGTGCTGATGATCCATTCTCCTGAAAGTCCAGATCGAGTCAGATCCTCATGTTTTCATCATGAGGATCCTGAACAGATCCTCATGTTTTCATCATGAGGATCCTGAACAGTTGACAACACTGATGTGTTTGTCATGTGAATGCTCCATCAGGGATCGTGTCTTGAAAGTGCACGCTTTGTTTCTCGGGGGAGGATGGGGTCACAAAACATACCTAGGACACCAAATTCCAAGTCCAGATTAACACCACACACCTGACAGAAAGAAAAAAAAACACAGTTGTTTATAAACACAACTGGAGCGACATGTTCACAGAGATATTAGTCAGAATGTAGTTTAGACTTATCTCATTTTGCCTAGTCAAAGTAAAATTAGAGATAGGAGACATTTTAAAGCTTTTTTATTTCACATTTACTCATTCATTTGCAACTGAAAAGCTTTGGTCTGAATTCAGGTCATCTGGACAGTTTTTTTCTATTTTTTAATGCTGAAACGTTTCACCTTCCAGCCGGCTAATCATCAGTCTAAAACAAGCAGGTTGAATGAATGAATAATGGGGACGCATGCAGGCCTCGCAAGGCTGCAGGCCTCGATAGTCTCAAAGCAAAACAAAAAAACAAAAAAAAAAAAACTCGTAGCATACGGCTTACTTGGATAGAATAACTTATTTTCTAAACTGTACTGTTCGATTTTCCTTTACATCGATCGTCTGCCGCAGACGTAGACACAAGTTAGCTTACGTTAGCTCGTTAGCTACATCGTTATACATGTACGTGAAACCACAGAATTCAAGAGAACAAAGCTACGAAACAGAACCAATTACCTTCAACTTCTGAATGGATTGCAGCAAGTTTAGGACAGGAGTTCCGTGACAAATGAACTGAACACAGTTGAGCTCGATAGATCACAGCAGCACAGACAGAAAATAAACAACAACGGTTGAGATTCAAGCCAGCGGCGCGGTTCAACAAGAGAGGCGTTGACTGGTTGGAACAGATCACGTGCTACCTCCACCAATCCAATCATAACGCTCGAGTTCCGAAGTTCTTCTTCTTGTTTTTTAATGGAAGAAAGCAAAAAACACAAGTACTGCCACCTACTGAAATGAATGTGTGACCTCGACGTCGTGGAATAAATGAGGTTTCTTGTAAATGAGTCGAGTCTAACCTGCCTAAATAAAGGTTGAATGAATGAACAACAACAACAACAACAACAACAACAACAACAACAACAACAACAATTATATTCTTCAAATAAATAATATACAGTATATATAATTTGTAAAAAAGAAAAAAGAATTGAGGAAATGCATTAAAATGTTATTAAAAAACAACATTCTTAATAAATCAATTGTCTAATGCAAATTTATAGTCCTAAAAGTTTAACTCTGTGAACCGGGTCCAGATAACGTCCAAAACTGACGTTCATACGACGTACAAATGCGGTCATGGTTAGACGTCCTAATTAGACCTTGTTTGCACGTCAGGGAGACGTCTAGAATTGGACTCTCAAATGACGGACAAGTCTAATTTGTAAAAAAAATAAAAAAGAATTGAGGAAATGCATTAAAATGTTATTAAAAAACAACATTCTTAATAAATCAATTGTCTAACTGCACTTTTATAGTCCTAAAAGTTTAACTCTGTGAAGCGGGTCCAGATCACCTCCAAAACTGACGTTCATACGACGTACAAATGCGGTCATGGTTAGACGTCCTAATTAGACCTTGTTTGCACGTCGGGGCGACGTCTAGAATTGGTCTTCGACCAATGGGCTCGATATAGACGTCACCTCGACGTCCCCTGGACGTCTACTGTTTAGTGGGTAACTGCAGAGAGCTCACTGCACTGGCCGCGGTGGTGGTCTGGCTGTAATTTACCGCAGTAATTTAAAATTGTCACATCTGGCTTCTCAGGACTTTTCTTCTTTTGAATGTTTGACCTTCAACCTCAAAGCCCCCCTCCTGACGAATCTTATATTTATTTATAGACCTCCCAAACCACATGTTTCATTTAACTCAGAGATGCATGACCTGCGGACGGGCTGGGGGCCCTTGCTATCGCTTTCGGGGGTTAGGCGCTTGGGCCTGTGTCGGCTCGGCCTGGTGGCTGACTGGTGGAGCTCGGGTCCTCTGGTCCTATCGGGTCTGGGCCTGAGGGGTGGGCGTCTCCAGTACCCGGGCCTCGGTGTCCGGGCCTGAGGCTACATCAGTGCAACGGGCTCTTGCAGCGGGCTCCGGCGGGGGCCTGTGGGCCTGTTGCTGTTGGTCCCCCGAGGGTCATTGTGTGTGGTCGCTGGTGGAGCTCGTCCGGTTCTCCCCCTTGGTCGGATCTGGGGAGTGGGCGAGTGGCTCGTCCTGTTCGGGTGGCCCTGGGGACTCTGGGCTCGGGGTCCTTCTTGGGGTCTTGGGCTTTGATCGCCCCTTCGTCTGCCTCGGGCTTTGGGGGGACGGATCTCTGATGCTTCACGGTCGCTACTAAATGTTCTATTGGAGGAACCTTATTCACTTATGCATGCTCACAACCACACACAAATGGATGCAGGGATGTATATGTAGATATCATATGCAGATATGTAGATGGATATGTGATATGAATGCATATGTATGTATACTGTATATATATTTGTAGGTATGGGTATGTTTATTTATGGAAATCTACTGCAAGGTCATGAATATTATTAGTCTTTATGCATGTATGTTTTGTTGCTGTGTTCTGTCATGTGCTTTGCAGGATTGTGGACGGAGGTTGGGCGTGTTTGTCTTGTGCTCTTTTTGTGGATAATTGTTGTTTTGTTGTCTTACTTTCTAAATTTTCTTTCTTTCTTGTTGCTGTGTTCATATGTGACCATCTGCTCATACAGACTCATGTTCGTGCTGCTGTTTGTAATGATTTTTTTCTATTACTCTAGGGCTTAGTGCATTTCTAGTTGGATGTTTTTCTTAGTTCATATCCTAGATGTTTTACTGTTTTTCTCTTACATTTTGTTGTTGGATGTAACTTGGACCCTGTGTACATAATCTCATTTCATCACATGTACTACATGCGGTGCAAATGACAATAAAGACTCTCTGACTCTGACTCTCTATAAAAAAAATTAAAAAAATATTAAAATCATATCGGTGTGAGAGGATGGCTGTAAGGTGAGAAGGGAGGCCATCTATAAAAGGAAAAAAAAAAGAGATGCATGACCTCACTTTTTTCTGCACCTCCCTTGTGAAAACTATTTTTCTTGGAGATTTAAATATGCACATGGATAATTCCTCTTCCCCTCTGGCAACAGATTTTAAGTCTCTTTTGGACTCTCTCAATCTCACCCAACATGTTGACGCCCCTACGCACAACAGGGGACATACTCTGGATTTGGTGATTACCAGTGTTGGGAATGTTACTTCAAAAAAGTAATTAATTATAGTTACTAGTTACTTCGCCCAAAAAGTAACTGAGTTAGTAACTGAATTACTCACCTATAAAAGTAATTAGTTACCAGGGAAAGTAACTATTGTTTGTTTGGTTGGTTTAAGTTTAGATATATCTACAAATTTTAAGTAGAAATAATTACAGCACCTCAACAGAACATGACTGGTTGACATACTATACTTCAAGTTTTTTCTTCATTGCAAAATACAGGTTAACAAAATAATATAACAATTGTGTTTTCAGCTCTATGTACACCCTGTACTGTTCAAGTGTTTTCTTAGAAATAAAAGTAAACAGTTAAAATAAGTGCTTTGTAGTGTAAAATAAAATCAAACCCTCACACAACTGGTTCTTCAAGAATTTTCTTAAAAACAAAAGAACCATTTTCACAATATGAAGTACTTTTAAAACAGTACTGAAAAGCTGAATTACCTGAGCAGTTGATGCTTCATCAGATCAGATTACGACGGACGTAGACGCTCCGGGACATAATGTACACTTCACATGCACGTTCTTGCCTTTTACCTCAAGGAGAGTAAAGTAATTTCTGTATTTCCACTTTGAAAACGCCAACTTTCCCTCCAGACTCGCCATTGCTGCCAGACTTCTGTTTCAGCAGCGTGTGTGAGCTGAACAACAAAACCGATTGGCTGACCTCTACCTGACACTCTACCTTAGCCAATCAGCATCATCCTTATTGTTTCGCCCCTCCCTCCCCTCTGCTCCCACGTCTATGCTCCTACCCTCCCTCCCCTCTGCTCCCTCCCCCTCCACCCTCCCTCACCAAGGGGAAAAAACGTAAACAAACAGCACGAGAGCCTGCGCGCGGAAGACTGAAAGTAACGTACCCCCATTTAGTGTTTGTAACGGTAACGGCGTTGTAACGATAGACATAGTAACTACTTAGATTACCCGTTAATGAAAAAAAGAACTCCGTTTGTAACGCCGTTTATTTGTAACTCCTTTATTCCCATCACTGGTGATTACAGACTGTACTCATCAATAACTTATCTGTATATGACCTGGGTGTCTCGGACCACAGTGTCATCTCTCTGGAAGTGCTTTCAACTTTGCCTGCTTCAAACCCAAAACGACCTATCCAGTTCCGTGACTTTAAAAACATTTCCCCTGATGTTCTGTCCGCTGATCTTCACACCCTGACCGCTGTCAATCATCCATCTGCAAATGACTCTGGATTACTACAACCAATCTCTCCAAGAGCTTCTGGACCTACATGCTCCCTTGAAAGCAAGACTGGTGTCTTTCTCCCGTTCAGCCCCCTGGTACACTGATGAGCTGCGCAAGATGAAGGCAACTGGCCGTGCTATTGAGAGACGTGTAAAATCATCTGGTCTCTCTGTACATAAGCAGGCATACAAAGAACATCAGAAAGCCTACGCATATTCTCTTAAAGTAGCACGCTCCAAATATTATTCCAACATCATCAACCAGTTTGAGGCTTTAGCTGTGAACATCAGTTTGAAGGGAGGTCAGATCATAACTGTTGTAGGTTGTTATCATCCCCCCTCAGCAATACCTGAAGCTCTGTCCTCTCTGACTGAATTCATAGGAAATTTAAAACACAATGAGATTGTTATGGTAGGAGATTTCAACATTGATTGGAATAAGTCAACCCCCCTCTGCGATAAATTCAAGGAATGTTGCCTTTCTCTCAATCTAACACAACTTATCGATTCTCCCACCAGACCAAACAAAAAATGTCCCGAAAAATCTTCCACCTTAGATCTGTTTTTCACAAATGCACCTCATAAATTTCCTGGTACAGGTGTATTTGCTAACATTTTGAGTGATCATTCCGTAATAGCAGCTCTTAGATCTACTAAACTACCACCTGCTAAGCCCAGAATAATTCAAAAAAGGGATTTGAAACGTTTCTGTGAACAGTCATTCCTTTGGGATCTATCCCACTTTGATTGGCAACGTATTCTACTAATCAACGACGTGAACACCGCTTGGAACTATTTTCATAATAGTTTCATTTTCTTTGTAAACAAACACGCTCCTTTCCGGCAGTTCAGGATAAAGGGCCGTGACAGCCCTTGGTTTACTCCTGAACTAGCTGACCTCCTGCACAGGAGAGATCATCTCTGGGCCGCTGCAAGAAAATCAGACTCAGACTCTGATTGGTTGAAATTTCGGCAGCTGAGGAATAAATGCACAACTGCCATCAAAGCCGCAAAACGTAATTACTTCTTATCTCACACATCCAAAAATCTAAACGACCCAAAAAAATTCTGGAAAACCATCAATCTCTCTCAGGCACCCCCCAATCATCTGACCTCCCATCACAACTTCTTGTTGACTCTGTTCCTGTGTCAAATAAGCACGAGATCCTGAACTGTTTCAACAAACATTTTGTTGCTTCTAGTTCATTATTTGACACAGTTACAAATGGAAAAACAGCCACTTCCTCTAATAATCAAACTTCTACAAATCAAATCCCTCCTACAAGTAAATCCTCAGCTAATCACACCTTCTCTTTTTCTCCGTTCTCAGTCAGTGAGGTAAATAAACTGTTAAAAGATCTTGATCCTAAAAAATCTGCAGGTCCAGATGAACTTCCACCTTATTTCTTAAGGCTGGCTGCTCATATCATCACAGTCCCGTGACCCACATCTTTAATCTGTCCATAAGCCAAAACACCATTCCGGATGCTTGGAAAACAGCCTTTGTTCTTCCTTTGCTGAAGGGAGGTGACCCTACCTCACTGAACAACTATCGACCAATCTCTAAACTCTGCATTTTATCCAAGATCCTAGAAAAACTGATAAACTCTCAGATCAAAAATTATCTGGACTCATTTAACATTTTACCTCTCCATCAATCTGGTTTCAGGAAAAAACACAGCACAACAACTGCTTCTCTGAAGGTTCTTAATGACGTTGCTGAAGCATTGGATGCTAAGAATTATTGTGCTGCACTTTTCTTAGACCTGTCTAAAGCTTTTGACACTGTGGACCATAACATCCTGTGTCATAAGCTCTCAGAAATCGGTTTCTCAGATCACACAATCGGTTGGTTTTCTAACTATTTTTCCAATCGGAGGCAATGTGTTCAACATAACGGTACTTCTTCCAGCTATTTAACAGTTAAAAATGGTGTACCACAAGGCTCAGTTTTAGGACCAACCCTCTTTACAATCTACATAGCTAATGTAGGTCAGAGCATCCCTGATGCATCCTTACATTTCTATGCTGATGATACAGTTGTTTACTGCCAAGCTAAAACAGTAGCTAAGGCTTTCCAGTTACTGCAATCCGCTTTTGACATCATCCAGTCAGATTTGTTCCATCTCAAACTTGTCCTAAATGCTGATAAAACAAAAGGGATGTTTTTTTCAAGTAGGAAGTCGGTCCCAGCAGATCTTCCTCTGATTTTATCATCAAATGGTGTCCCTATTGAGTTTGTTGACTCATATAAATATTTGGGTATCCTGGTCGATTCGCATCTCTCTTTTAAACTCCACGTGGAAAACCTAGTGAAGAAACTGAAAGTAAAACTGGGTTTCTTTTTCAGAAATAAATCATGTCTAACACTGAATGCTAGGAAACGCCTTGTATCTGTGACTTTCCTTCCCTCCATTGATTACGGCGACATTCTCTACATGAATGCTCCTACAAGCACCCTGTTTTTGTAGAACGCAGCACTTAGGAACATTTTCAACAGGGAAAGCATTCTGATCCCTCCCCACTCAGAGCCATATATGGCTCTGCTCCCCCTTGCTCTCGCTGCTCTGCCTTCTTAGCTCCGCCTCCACTACATGTCCTGTGGCAGCCGCGACAGAGCGAAGTTCTGTGATTATATGTTAATAAAATGTTCTAAAAAATAAAAACATGGAGCGCTGGTCCAGCACACCAGAACACCATGAAATCTGCAGAGCCTCGCACACGTTGAACCTGAGTTTAATTCGCTCGTGACAAATTCATCCATTTCCTCATTTCAGTCAGTGAAGGAGGAAGCGATCACTTGACTTTTGGCAAAAAAACAAAAGAAAAGTCCAGATCAGGGATGAAGAAGGGGAATTTAATACATTTGTGTCACATACAAAACAGTTTTGCATCGCTTTGCAATCCTTTGAATGAGAACCTGCGCGGCCGCGGGGGCTGGGACAGTGGGGGTGGGTTAGGAGCGTGAGAAGTGAGAAGCTCTGTTTTTATTGGCTGGTTAAAAACTCTGTTTTTATTGGCTGGTTAACGGCGGGTCACTGTGGCTTTTTAGAAATGCTTATTTACCACCTGGAGAAGCAAGGGGACTATAGTCTTTTTCAGAGATTACTTTGTCTAACATCAGTCTGTCAGGAGATAGTGACAAAGTGAAGAAATATGTTAAAAATATATTGTTAGAAAACTTAGACTGCACTACAGAAACTGCAGACTGCCCCTTTAAGAATTGTTATATTTGAAAACAACAATTTATGGACTTTATGTGGCCAAAAGTTCTTCAATATTATACAACTGCTAGCTTGATAATAATACAAGCAAACTACTCAAACAGAATAATCAGAATTAATGTAAAAAAACACAAACAACATTACATGTATGATCATTAAATGTCTCACGTCTGTTTAGCTCCAAGAACTAAAGCAGCAGAAATGAGACACTGACAGGCTGCCTCCCCAAAACATTTAGAAATGAAGCGAGCATCGAGGCGTGGAGGAGAACTCACCTCAGCCGGGTTGACTTGGAGCTTCAGCATATTGAAAGTGTGACGGACGTTAACTCGGTTTAGAGATCTTCAGTTAAAGCTGCACGATGTAACTTTGTAATGCAGTCTGTAAGTTTTCTAACAATATATTTTTAACATATTTCTTCACTCTGTCACTATCTCCTGACAGACTGATGTTAGACAAAGTAATCTCTGAAAAAAACTAGTCCCCTTGCTTCTCTATCAGCATTTATAAAAA
>JBBPBX010066942.1:0-10687 GCA_038048925.1 Garcialebias charrua
CTGCGACCTGCGGGGCGGGGCGGAGCCGGAACACATGTAGTGTAAATTTGGCGTGAGAAGGTGCTATTTATAAGACTGAGCTGAATACAGCAGCTCAGACTGAAGAAGTCTTTCAGAGGAAAGATGAAATATTTCTACAGTTTTTGTTTTGTTTTTTGAATGTCCAGAGGACCATACTTAAGTTTTTTACATTTTTCTACCTGGATTATTGATTAGCATCAGGATACAATACTAACAATGGTCTCTGTAAGTCCACTCAGATCATCAGATATTCAAACAGAACACTTTGTCCTACCAGCACACGTCTGGTTTTTAGTTTTGGACAAAGACAGACCAAGTTCTGGTCCAGACTAAGGACAGGTACCACTTTTGTAAGATTTTTCAGACCAGTCAGATCTTTTCCTTTTTCCCTGGTATGTCCTAATGCTCTGTGTGAATGTTTCCTCAAACAACTTTGACTATATTCTCTGTCCCTGTGTAAACATTTGTGTTCTAAAAGTGAAATGGTGCGGTGTGATGCCATCATTTTAACCCATCACACCTGAGACACCAGGAGGAGCAGCTGTGGAAACATCTGAAAACCAGGCAGAGTTCAGGTGTCCTGTTGACGATTGGCACGATTGTTCCAACATGTTGGAAGAGTTGTCAGAACCTTTACTTCTTCTGACTCATGTCTGGATGAAAAAACAGTCTTCTAGATTTGACCAAGCAGGGCTCTGCCTCCAGACTTCAGAACCAGAGTCCCAAAACCTTCAGAGTCTTCAGAGTCCCCATAGACCCCAGAGTCCCCAGAGACTTCAGAGTCCCAGTGTACCCATAGACCCCAGAGTCCCCTGAGACCCCAGAGTCCTCAGAGTCCCCATAGACCCCAGAGTCCCCAGAGACTTCAGAGTCCCAGTGTACCCAGAGACCCCAGAGTCCTCAGAGTCCCCATAGACCCCAGAGTCCCCAGAGACTTCAGAGTCCCAGCGTCCCCAGAGACCCCAGAGTCCTCAGAGTCCCCAGATACCCAAGAGTACCCAGAGACTTCAGAGTCCCAGAGTCCCCATAGACTCCAGAGTCCTCAAAGTCCCCTGAGACTCCAGAATCCATGGAGACTTCCGAGTCCCAGCGTTCCCAGAGAATCCAGAGTCCCCTGAGACCCCAGAGACTTCCGAGTGCAAACGTCCCCAGAGACTCCAGAGTCCCCTGAGACCCCAGAGACTTCTGAGTCCCAACGTCCCCAGGGACTCCAGAGTCCCCTGAGACCCCATATTCCCCAGAGACTTCAGAGTCCCAGCATCCCCAGAGACTCCAGAGTACCCCAGAGACCCTAGAGTCCTCAAAGTCCCCTGAGACCCCAGAGTCCCTCGAGACTTCCGAGTCCCAGAGTCCCCTGAGACCCCAGAGTCCCTGGAGACTTCCGAGTCCCAGAGTCCCCTGAGACCCCAGAGTCCCTGGAGACTTCAGAGTCCCAGCGTCCCCAGAGACTCCAGAGTCCCTGGAGACTTCAGAGTCCTCAGAGTCCCCTGAGACCTCAGAGTCCTCAGAGTCCTCTGAGACCCCAGAGTCCTCAGAGTCCCCTGAGACCCCAGAGTCCCTAGAGACTTCAGAGTCCTCAGAGTCCCCTGAGACCCCAGAGTCCTCAGAGTCCCCTGAGACCCCAGAGTCCTCAGAGTCCCCATAGACCCCAGAGTCCCCAGAGACTTCAGAGTACCAGTGTCCCCAGAGACCCCAGAGTCCTCAGAGTCCCCTGAGACCCCAGAGTCCCCAGAGACTTCAGAGTCCCAGCGTCCCCAGAGACCCCAGAGTCCTCAGAGTCCCCTGAGATCCCAGAGTCCTCAGAGTCCCCATAGACCCCAGAGTCCCCAGAGACTTCAGAGTCCCAGCGTCCCCAGAGACTCCAGAGTCCTCAAAGTCCCATGAAACCGCAGAATCCATGGAGACTTCCGAGTCCCAGAGTCCCCTGAGACCCCAGAGTCCTCAGAGTCCCCTGAGACCCCAGAGTCCTCAGAGTCCCCTGAGACCCTAGCATCCCCAGAGACTCCAAAGACTCCAGAGTCCCAGAGCCCCTAGAGTCCTCAGAATCTCCTGAGATGCCTGAGTCCCCAGAGTCCCCAGAGGCTCCAGAGGCTCAGAGCCCCCAGAGATCCCAGAGCCCTCAGAATCCCTTGAAACCCCAGAGTCCCCAGAGACTTCAGAGTCCCAGTGTCCCCAGAGACCCCAGAGTCCTCAGAGTCCCCTGAGACCCCAGAGTCCCTGGAGACTTCAGCATCCTCAGAGTCCCCTGAGACCCCAGAGTCCTCAGAGTCCCCTTAGACCCCAGAGTCCTCAGAGTCCACATAGACTCCAGAGTCCCCAGAGACTCCAGAGGCTCCAGAGTCCCAGAGCACCTGAGATGCCTGAGTCCCTAGAGTCCCCAGAGGCTCCAGAGTCTCAGAGTCCCCAGAGACCCCAGAGTCCCCAGAAACTTCAGAGTCCCAGTGTCCCCATAGACCCCAGAGTCCTCAGAGTGCCCTGAGACCCCAGAGTCCTCAGAGTCCCCTGAGACCCCAGAGTCCTCAGAGTCCCCTGAGACCCCAGAGTCCTCAGAGTCCCCATAGACCCAAGAGTCCCCAGAGACTTCAGAGTCCCAGCGTTCCCAGAGACTCCAGAGTCCTCAAAGTCCCCTGAGAACCCAGAATCCATGGAGACTTCAGAGTCCCAACGTCCCCAGAGACCCCAGAGTCCCTGGAGACTTAAGAATCCCAGAGTCCCCTAAGACCCCAGGGTCCTCAGAGTCCCTTGAGACCCCAGAGTACCCAGAGAATTCAGAGTCTCAGCATTCCCAGAGACCCCAGAGTCCTCAGAGTCCCCAGAGACTCCAGAGTCCCTTGAGACCCCAGAGTCCCCAGAGACTTTAGAGTCTCAGCATCCCCAGAGACCCCAGAGTCCTCAGAGTCCACAGATACCCAAGAGTCCCCGGAGACTTCAGAGTCCCAGAGTCCCCTGAGACTCCAGAGTCCTCAGAGTCCCCTGAGACCCCAGCATCCCCAGTGACTTCAAAGACTCCAGAGTCCCCAGAGACTCCAGAGGCTCCAGAGTCCCTACAGATCCCAGAGTCCCCAGAGACGCCAGAGTCGCAGTGTCCCCAGAGATCCCAGAGTCCCCAGAGACTTCAGAGTCCCAGTGTACCCAGAGACCCCAGAGTCCTCAGAGTCCCCTGAGACCCCAGAGTCCCCAGAGACTTCAGAGTCCCAGCGTCCCCAGAGACCCCAGAGTCCTCAGAGTCCCCAGATACCCAAGAGTCCCCAGAGACTTCAGAGTCCCAGAGTCCCCTGAGACTCCAGAGTCCTCAAATTCCCCTGAGACTCCAGAATCCATGGAGACTTCCGAGTCCCAGCGTCCCCAGAGACTCCAGAGTCCCCGGAGACCCCAGAGACTTCCAAGTCCCAACGTCCCCAGACACTCCAGAGTCCCCTGAGACCCCATAGTCCCCAGAGACTTCAGAGTCCCAGCATCCCCAGAGACTCCAGAGTCCCCAGAGACCCTAGAGTCCTCAAAGTCCCCTGAGACCCCAGAATCCCTGGAGACTTCCGAGTCCCAGAGTCCCCTGAGACCCCAGAGTCCCTGGAGACCTCAGAGTCCTCAGAGTCCTCTGAGACCCCAGATTCCTCAGAGTCCCCTGAGACCCCAGAATCCCCAGAGACTTCAGAGTCCCAGTGTCCCCAGAGACCCCAGAGTCCTCAGAGTCCCCTGAAACCCCAGAGTCCCTGGAGACTTCAGAGTCCTCAGAGTCCCCTGAGACCCCAGAGTCCTCAGAGTCCCCATAGACCCCAGAGTCCCCAGAGACTTCAGAGTCCCAGTGTCCCCAGAGACCCCAGAGTCCTCCGAGTCCCCTGAGACCCCAGAGTCCCCAGAGACTTCAGAGTCCCGACTTCCCCAGAGACCCCAGAGTCCTCAGAGTCCCCTGAGACCCCATAGTCCTCAGAGTCCCCATAGACCCCAGAGACTTCAGAGTCCCAGCGTCCCCAGAGACCCCAGAGTCCTCAGAGTCCCCATAGACCCCAGAATCCCCAGAGACTTCAGAGTCCCAGCATCCCCAGAGACTCCAGAGTCCTCAAAGTCCCCTGAAACCCCAGAATCCATGGAGACTTCAGAGTCCCAGCGTCCCCAGAGACTCCAGAGTCCTCAAAGTCCCCTGAAATCCCAGAATCCATGGAGACTTCCGAGTCCCAGAGTCCCCTGAGACCCCAGAGTCCTCAGAGTCCCCTGAGACCCCAGAGTCCTCAGAGTCCCCTGAGACCCTAGCATCCCCAGAGACTGAAAAGACTCCAGAGTCCCAGAGCCCCTAGAGTCCTCAGAATCCCCTGAGATGCCTGAGTCCCCAGAGTCCCCAGAGGCTCCAGAGTCTCATAGACCCCAGAGACCCCAGAGTCCTCAGAGTCCCTTGAAACCCCAGAGTCCCCAGAGACTTCAGAGTCCCAGTGTCCCCAGAGACCCCAGAGTCCTCAGAGTCCTCTGAGACCCCAGAGTCCCTGGAGACTTCAGCGTCCTCAGAGTCCCCTGAGACCCCAGAGTCCTCAGAGTCCCCTTAGATCCCAGAGTCCTCAGAGTCCCCATAGATCCCAGAGTCCCCAGAGACTTCAGAGTCCCAGTGTTCCCAGAGACCCCAGAGTCCTCAGAGTCCCCTGAGACCCCAGAGTCCCCAGAGACTTCAGAGTCCCAGCGTCCCCAGGGACCCCAGAGTCCTCAGAGTCCCCAGATACCCCAGAGTCCCCAGAGACTTCAGAGTCTCAGCGTCCCCAGAGACTCCAGAGTCCTCAAAGTCCCCTGAGACCCCAGAATCCATGGAGACTTCAGAGTCCCAGCGTCCCCAGAGACCCCAGAGACCTAAGAGTCCCCAGAGACCCCAGAGTCCCCGAGAGACTCCAGAGTCCTCAAAGTCCCCTGAAACCCCATAATCCATGGAGACGTCCGAGTCCCAGAGTCCCCTGAGACCCTAGAGTCCTCAGAGTCCCCTGAGATCCCAGAGTCCCTGGAGACTTAAGAGTCCCAGCATCCCTAGAGACCCCAGAGTCCTCAGAGTTCCCTGAGACCCCAGAGTCCCCAGAGACTTCAGAGTCTCAGCGTCCCCAGAGACCCCAGAGTCCTCAGAGTCCCCAGAGACCCCAGAGTCCTTAGAGTCCCCTGAGACCCCAGGATCCCCAGAGAGTCCAGAGGCTCCAGAGTCCCAGAGCCCCTGAGATGCCTGAGTCCCCAGAGTCCCCAGAGGCTCCAGAGTCTCAGAGTCCCCAGAGACCCCAGAGTCCTCAGAGTGCCCTGAGACCCCAGAGTCCTCAGAGTCCCCTGAGACCCCAGAGTCCTCAGAGTTCCCTGAGACCCCAGAGTCCTCAGAGTCCCCATAGACCCAAGAGTCCCCAGAGACTTCAGAGTCCCAGCGTTCCCAGAGACTCCAGAGTCCTCAAAGTCCCCTGAGACCCCAGAATCCATGGAGACTTTAGAGGCCCAACGTCCCCAGAGACCACAGAGTCCCTGGAGACTTAAGAATCCCAGAGTCCCCTAAGACCCCAGCGTCCTCAGAGTCCCTTGAGACCCCAGAGTCCCCAGAGACTTCAGAGTCTCAGCATCCCCAGAGACCCCAGAGTCCTCAGAGTCCCCAGAGACTCCAAAGTCCCTTGAGACCCCAGAGTCCCCAGAGACTTCAGAGTCTCAGCATCCCCAGAGACCCCAGAGTCCTCAGAGTCCCCAGAGACTCCAAAGTCCCTTGAGACCCCAGAGTCCCCAGAGACTTTAGAGTCTCAGCATCCCCAGAGACTCCGAAGACTCCAGAGTCCCCAGAGACTCCAGAGGCTCCAGAGTCCCTTGAGACCCCAGAGTCCCCAGAGACTCAAGAGTCCCCAGAGACTTCAGAGTCTCAGCATCCCCAGAGACCCCAGAGTTCTCAGAGTCCCCTGAGATGCTTGAGTCCCCAGAGGCTCCAGAGTCTCAGAGCCCCCAGAGCCCCAGAGTCCTCAAAGTCCCTTGAAACCCCAGAGTCCCCAGAGACTTCAGAGTCCCAGTGTCCCCAGAGACCCCAGAGTCCTCAGAGTCCCCTGAGATCCCAGAGTCGCTGGAGACATCAGAGTCCTCAGAGTCCCCTGAGACCCCAGAGTCCTCAGAGTCCCCTGAGACCCCAGAGTCCTCAGAGTCCCCATAGATCCCAGAGTCCCCAGAGACTTCAGAGTCCCAGTGTCCCCAGAGACCCCAGAGTCCTCAGAGTCCCCTGAGAACCCAGAGTCCCCAGAGACTTCAGAGTCCCAGAGTCCCCAGGGACCCCAGAGTCCTCAGAGTCCCCAGATACCCCAGAGTCCCCAGAGACTTCAGAGTCCCAGCGTCCCCAGAGACTCCAGAGTCCTCAAAGTCCCCTGAGACCCCAGAATCCATGGAGACTTCAGAGTCCCAGCGTCCCCAGAGACCCCAGAGTCCTCAGAGTCCCCGGAGACCTCAGAGTCCCCAGAGACTCCAGAGTCCTCAAAGTCCCCTGAAACCCCAGAATCCATGGAGACTTCCGAGTCCCAGAGTCCCCAGAGACTTCAGAGTCTCAGCATCCCCAGAGACCCCAGCATCCCCAGAGACTCCAGAGGCTCCAGAGTCCCCAGAGTTCCCAGAGACCCCAGAGTCCTCAGAGTCCCCTGAGACCCCAGAGTCCCTGGAGACTTCAGAGTCCTCAGAGTCCCCAGAGACTCCAGAGTCCCTTGAGACCCCAGAGTCCCCAGAGACTTCATAGTCTCAGCATCCCCAGAGACCCCAGAGTCCTCAGAGTCCCCTGAGACTCCAGAGTCCCTTGAGACCCCAGAGTCCTCAGAGTCCCCTGAGACTCCAGAGTCCCTTGAGACCCCAGAGTCCCTGGAGACTTCAGAGTCTCAGCATCCCCAGAGACCCCAGAGTCCTCAGCATCCCCAGAGACCCCACAGTCCTCAGAGTCCCCTGAGACTCCAGAGTCCCCAGAGACCCCAGAGTCCCTTGAGACTTCAGAGTCCCAGCGTCCCCAGAGACCCCAGAGTCCCTTGAGACTTCAGAGTCCCAGCGTCCCCAGAGACCCCAGAGTCCTCAGAGTCCCCTGTGACTCCAGAGTCCCCAGAGACCCCAGAGTCCCCAGAGACTTCAGAGTCTCACCATCCCCAGAGACCCCAGAGTCCTCAGAGTCCCAGAGACCCCAGAGTCCTCAGAATCGCCTGAGATGCCAGAGACCCCAGAGCCAGATGTTAATTGAGATGCTACATTGCATCAAGGTAATGATAGATGGCCTACAAGCTGAAATGAGCACCAGTGAACCTGGGCCATGCAAACAAATCATCTGACAAGGTGGGCAGGAACCAACTGAAGCCAACAAACCAGCGAGCAGGTCAGTGCAATCATTTTCCGTAACACCACAGAAAGCTCCAGGAGTGGCTTCTCACCTCCAGGGAGTCATCCTGCATCAGTGACAGAAGCTCATTGTGGACGAGGTGGAACTCAGAACCAAGCAGCTTCACCACCTGGCAGAGAAGGAGGACTGGTCATGTGACCTGAGAAATCCAATCAGGATGAGCTACAAGGACCGGTGCTTCTCACCTGGTGGAAAGTGGCTGCTGCATTCTGCCGGACGCTGACCTCTGGGTCTCTACAGAGACTGGAGAAAGATGGGTAGAGGTCCAACAGGAAGTGGGCAGGATCCACAAACACAAGCATGGCCTGGAAAAACAGAACATTAGCTCATCATAAAAAAAGTTACATCATTTCATCTGGACCAGTTTCTTAAAGGGAGAAATGTTTTGTCTTCCATCCGGAAGACTTCATCAATCTGTGGCCTGCCAACCAGATCTGTCCCATAAGTAGCCTTCATTGCTGTGTTTCAAGACAACCTATTGTTGGAATCTCAGAAGCTTTTAACACATGCAAAGGACACATCTGTCCAAAACAATCAATCATCATGTACAACAATCTAATGTTTTAGACCAGACGGCCAACTTGCTACTCACAGAAACAGCCTGAAGACACCAAGGCCAAAATGGTTCAGAAAGTTAAAAGCCTGCTTCTGAGATGCCAACAGGTCCAGATGACAATATTTAACCTTATATTTGTTATCAACCTGGATGATTGATCCTACAAACCTTTTTTTAATTACTGTATTTTCCAGCGTATAAGCCGCACATTTTTTCCTAATTTGCATGTCCTGCGACTTATGGGGTGAAGCGACATATTTATGGATTTTTTCCCATATTTTTAGACCAATTTTTGGCTCAGATATGACCGTTTTTCATTTTGGCAAAAAATGGTGCAGTACCACTTTCGGCCGCTAGGGTCCATCAACCGTTCCCACCTCATGTGTCCGACGGCAGCCTCCTCTGGTCGGACTCACTCTGTCGCAGCCCGGCCTCCTGCTTTCTGGAGGTATGAACTAAACCACAGGACAGATTTTGTTGAAACTTACAGAAAGTAATTACTGGGTGGACATTTACAAACTGTTAGCTGTAGGGGATGTTTGAGCTAAAATTCGATTCATTTATAATTTATTTTCGCAGCGCGCGACCGTTTGGAAGACGTCAAAGTGAAACAATTTAAATCCAGTTGATTTGACCCTTACCTGAATTTCTTAAGGAACGGTTAAGCTCAGAAACACTTTTGCTATAATTTCAACTAACAAATATATATTTTTAAGTGTTTATCTTGCTAAATTTTAAAGAAAATGCTGCGGTCCCACCCGTGCGGGTGCACATAGCGAAACTACTTTTTAAATCCAGCTGATTTGACCATTACGTGCATTTATTAAGGAAAAGTTCAGCTAAGACACATCTTAATTTTCAGCAAACAAATAATTGTTTTTACCGTGTTAATCTTGTTAAAGTCCTTCCGTATGGCAGCCATTTGCAGCAGGGCAAACCACTGGTCCACATTTCGGGTTGTCAGCGGTGACGCATAACATACGCGACGCGTCAGCGGTGACGCATGATAGATGCGACTTATAGAGAGGTGCGACATGTTTATGGATTTTTCCAATTTATTGGACATAATTGGACAATGCGACTTATAGGGTGGTGCGACTTATCGGGCAGAAAATACGGCAGCTCATCATCTAAAGAACCAGTGAAATCTGAGGGACCAGGACCCTTGAGGTTCTGTGTGTGTGTGTTGGTACCGGCAGGTTGTAGCAACAGTTTGAGCGAATCAGCGCAGACTCGCTGTCGTCCATCTGGTTTCCTTCAGTTGGGAGTCCAGTGATACACAGATCTTGAAACTTCTGCAGCATAAGATGCTTCTGTTCATCTGACAAGAGACCTGAAAAAAGATACATGATCAGATCAACAAAGGTTCACACATACACCACTCTGTTTCTGATCCAAAACCCTGTTAGAACTGTGAAGTTTGTGTGCAGTCGCTGGTGGGGCTCGTCCAGTTCTCCCCTTTGGTTGGATCTGGGGAGTGGGTGAGTGGCTCGTCCTGTTTGGGTGGCCCTGGGGATTCTGGGCTCAGGGTCCTTCTTGGGGTCTTAAGGCTGGAATACACCTGAGCGTACATGAAGTACGCCACTGTACGCGCGCATTTTGTGCGCATGTTTTCGCTGCTATAGCTCGGCTTTTATCAGCTTTCAAACGCTCACGTGCTCGCTCCAGATCCTTGTTGTAATATGAGCAGCTGCGCGCGGAGGGGACTCAACTGAGCTCGCTGATTGGTCACTTGCTGACACGCCTACTGAAATGATTGACAGCTTTCAGTCAGCTCATGTAGCTCGCTGAAGAAAGCTGCGGTGTTCTGATGCGGTGTTTCTACTATATATGTTATAAAAAGTTCTCTCAGAAATAAAAATAATAACAGGGAGCGCTTTTCCTGCAGCACACAGTCCACCAGGGAATATTTAAAACATCGCGCACCCAGGTAGGACCTGAATTCATTCATTTCAATCATCGAGTGAACGGAGGAAGAAGTGATTACTTGACTTTAGGCAAAAAAACAAAAGAAAAGGCCCGATCAGCGATAAAGAAGGGGAATTTATTTCATTTGTGTAACATACAAAACAGTCCGGCACCGGGGAAGTTTATGGTCAGACATCGCGCAAGCGTCCGCGGTCGTAAAAAAAAGCTTTGCGCGTACATGCCCTGAGGGGCTACGCGGGGCTACGCTTTTGCCTTGACGTACGTACGTGGCGTATAGGCGTACTGCTTGTACGCTCAGGTATATTTCAGGCTTTAGACCTTGATTGCCCCTTCGTCTGCCCCTCGGGCCTTGGGGGGACGGATCTCTGATGCTTCACGCTCGCTACTGAATGTTCTATTGGAGGAACCTTATTCACTTGTGCATGCTCACAACCACACACAAATGGATACAGGGATGTATATGTAGATATCATATGCAGATATGTAGATGAATATGTGATATGAATGTATATGTATGTATACTGTATATATATTTGTAGGTATGGGTATGTTTATTTATAGAAATCTACTGCAAGGTCATGAATATTATCAGTCTTTATGAATGTGTATTTCGTTGCTGTGTTCTGTCATGTGCTTTGCAGGATTGCGGACGGAGGTTGGGTGTGTTTGCCTTGTGCTCTTTTTGTGGATAATTGTTGTGTTTTGTTGTCTTACTTTCTATCTTTCCTTTCTCTCTATTAAAAAAAATTATTAAAAAAAAATTCATAGGTGAGAAGGGAGGCCATCTATAATGGGAAAAAAAACTGTGAAGTTTGATTGCTTTTTTTGGTGTG
>JBBPBX010066944.1:0-19537 GCA_038048925.1 Garcialebias charrua
CTTTAAGAACAATTGAGGAAAGAAAAAGAACTTATTTCACAACAGTTCGAGGTCGCACGAAGGGAGCTACAACTTAAACATGAATTGTTCTTAAAAGAACAACAAAGACGTAAAGCTGCTTTGGAGGAAAAGAAACGTCTTTGTGAACAAGAAGAATTAAGACTTTATGCCACTCTTGAAGAGGAGAAACGTCTTCTGGACCAAGAGTTGCAGAGAGAATTGAGAAAGCTCCATACTGCACAAAGGGAAGATCACCATTTGTGTCCCACTGTGTGTCATCCAAAGGTGACACCAGAGCCTTTCATTCAAGAAGGTGAGCCTCTCACACTTCTACAGGAGGTGGCGCCTCAGGAACATCAACCAGAGGAAGAGAGTGAAGATGTTGATTTAAGCAACAGCTTCATGATGAATTGTGAAGGAGAACCAACTCCAGTGGAGGAGAAGAAACTTTTACTGTCCTCACATCGCCCAGAGGAGGAGAAAAATGAGGATGATGTCTATTTGGGTGACAGTTTCTTCTATTTTCATGTAACTGAACTTGAAATTAAACATGAAAATGAATCTGACTTAATCCCAGTTAAAGATGGGGATCTTAAAAACTTTGATGAGCTGAAGGAACATTACATTGACCTGAGTGAATGTTTCTTATTTAGCTCTTCCTGAGGAAGCTGCCAATGCTGACACCTTTTAGTTCTTATGTATGTTGACTGCAGTCATGCTTTTGTTGGTTAATTAGTCTGATTGTGATCAGGCTTGTGTGTGTTCAGCCAGGAACACCTGAGAGCCACGCCTATATATACTTCAAGTTGACTGTGCTTGAATGCGGAGTGTTGTGAGCTCAGAGTTTGGTTGCTTTGTTGCTGAGCTGTTTGAGTACTGTTTGGGTACTGTTTGAGTACTGTTTGGGTACTGTGGGGTGTTCTCCGCCCGCCCCTGTCTTGAAGTCTGATCTTCTGTTTAGAAGGTTCTTGGTGAGTAACTACTAGCTCATGTTTGGTCTTGACTGCTAGATGCACTTAAAGAGTGGCTACTAGCTCATGTTTGGTCTTGACTGCTAGATGCACTTAAAGTGTGGCTACTAGCTCATGTTTGGTCTTGACTGCTAGTTGCATTTGTGTCAGCTCATTTGTTTGTGGAGTTTGACTGTGCTTGATGCACTTAGGAATGTTTGCTCATCATTTGACTTTTGTTGTGCTTAGTGCACTGGGTAGCTGAAGGCTGCATTGATGACATTAGGATCCTGCTAATGATAATTGATATCAGGGATGCTGACCTGTGTGGTTAGTTTAAGCTGGTTTAACCAGGAACATTTTTGAGCTTGGAGCTGTTTGGAGCTTTTTGAGCTGTTTGGAGTTTGGAGCTGTTTGGAGCTTGGAGCTGTTTGGAGTTTTTGTTGGTTTGCCTAATGACAGAGTGAGATCGGTAGTCCAGTTATATCGTTTTTCTTTTACCCCTAGGGTCCCCTTTTGGTCAGGTAGTCCGTCTCCAGACAGGCTGCGACGGCCCTGTTTTTATGGGTTGGGCCGACGCTGGGGACGTTATATTCTTTTTGGCTGACTCACTCTTGTCCACCACTTATTTGTACTTTTGTCTGTCTATTTTTGCTCCCTTTTTTGCCCTGTGCCAGAAGACGGTGCACTCCGCACCTGGAGGGAGGAGTCGGGCAGTTTTCAATAAAGCTTTTTATTTTTACATTCTGCCTTCTTGTGTCTTGTGTCCCGTTAATGTGTTCGGCCTGAGCCAGCCGTAACATAAGGCAACAACAGATTATGCAATCCAAAGAAAACAAACGACAATACCAAAAAACTCGACTGACAGGAACGATGTTTGTTAAATCGGAAGACAATGAAACCGGACCGGTCAGATACCCTCCCCCATATAATGCGCCTGTGGCTTCAGCCCCACCTGAAAGTCTTTGTCCTGTTAACCAGTTGACTGACACAAACAAGTCTCAACAGATACACCCAGCCAGCCAAATGATAACCAGGCTTCAGGCAAAGGCCCTAGCTGAGACAAGAAGGACCACACAGGTCACACCCTCTGACCAACCTGGTACTTCTGACATCCTACCCCTCATACAAGTTATGAACCCAGCTGGAAGTGCTGATAGTGTTCCTCAATTTGCCCTGGTCTTTAGACCATGGACCCTTGAGGAAGCAAGAAAAGCAGTTGAAGGGGTCACAAGCCCATTGGAAAATCCAGAGATGTGGATCAGTGATATGGAAGGCATTATCCATTCATATCAACTTAATGGTCATGAGACTGGCGAGGCTGCCCAGTCATCCTTAGGCAAACATTGGGCAAGAGTGCATGGTAATTACACAGGCAGAGGGGCAAATGGTGTTTCTTTTCCCTATGACCCAGCCAACCAAAATGTCCTGACTGAAGAATATAAAGTACAATGGGAGACCCTCTGTGACAGAGTTCGTACTGCATTTAAACGAAGAGCTGATTATGCAGCACTTTCTGCAGTAAAACAAAAACAAGGGGAAGAGGTTGATGACTTTAGAATAAAATATGAAAATGAGTTTAGAACCCATAGCGGTATTGATCACAGCGATCAAGCAACTTCAGCTTATCAACAGCAGCTGAAGAATGGGTTGCTACTATCCTTCACCCCAAACATATCAAATTGGATAAGGAAACATTTTGTAGAGTTAGACACCTGCTCTGTCAATGTCCTCATGCAGTTGGCTCAACATGCTGAAAAGGTGTTGAAAAAGAAAACAGGAAGTAACGCTGAGAGCAGATCAAATGTGTTCTACACTGATGATTGTGACTCAGAAATTTACTACACTGCCCCAATGAGACCTGACTACAGAAGTGGACGTAGAAAACAAAGAGGCCGTGGTTTTAACAGACATAGATCACAGTCTTTCCGTCCACCACGACAAAATGACTCAGAAACTTGCTGGAATTGCAATACGGTCGGCCATTTTGCGCGAGAATGTCTAGAACCTCCCTCTCAGCAACACAGAGGAGGTTCTGCATGCAGAGGCACGTTTCCTGTTGCAGGGAACGACTCTAATTATAGAGGTGGCTATTCAGCATGACTAGACACAGACACTCCCAGCATGAGCTCTGACACAAAACAGGAAGTGGTCAATGTTTGCTCTGCTTGGGACTTGTTAAGTACTTTAAAAGAAAAGCCTTATGTGACTCTGAAAGTAAATACAGTTGATGTTTATTCCTGCAGACTCTAGCAAAATGTTCCCTTATTCCACAATAATTGCAGGCTGCTTCTCTAGCAGGGCATTGCTGCATACTATGTCCTTTCGTGTCACCGCATCTTCTGCACTATACCTTTTTATCTTGTGTTGCTTTTGTGACAAAATGTTTGTACGGCGTCTTCGATTGTCTGGAGCGCGCGCTCCCGCTCGCGTGAACGCGGTCCAACTGCGCGCCCACAATGTCCGACTTGAAGTTAGCATGAAGCATTTTCTGTTGCTTTTTCACTAGCTCGCTCTGACGGGCTCTGTTTACCGCCTTCTCTAGCGTCAGTTCACCGTCCATTTGTTTGTTCTGATAGTCTTTTATCTCTCAGACCAATGACAAATCTGTCACGCACCATCTCATCATGTAAAGTCCCGTATCCACAATATTCAGCCAAACACTGTAATGTGGTGTGAAAGCCGCCGATGGACTCACCCGTCTCCTGTTGGCGCTGATTGAATTTCGCCCGTTCAAATAGAACATTCCGACGGGCTACGAAGTGAGCATCCAGCCGTCCTCTAACAGTCTCATACTCACTCGTTTCTTCCGGAGTTAGATGCAGGGAAACCAGTATATCTTCTGCCTCGTCCCCCAAGGTGCATATAAGCGTATTTACTTGGTTTTCATCCGCTTGTGTCTCCAAACCAGACGCGATACGAAACCTCTCAAAACGCTTTATCCATTTCGTCTAGTCTTCAGCACTGAACGTGAACTTTTCTGGCGGGGCGACTTGAAACTGGTTCATGATGTTGCCGTTCTTATTTATTCGAGCCGTCGGTTCTCACTTGTTCTCTCTCTCTTCGCTTAGTAGTTCATACTTCTGACACCATGTTCTGTTCTCCGATATATGTACAGTATATTCAGTAAAACCTTGAGGCTACACAGAAGCATGCGTGAAACGACTTCATCTTAAATGGTACACATTTATTACGGTCCGCCCCCAAACAAAATACAGCACAAAAGTTCCTATAAGTGCCTGATACTACACCCATCATCTCCACAGTATTCTTCTGTTGACCACAAAGAAAATTACTAGGATTTAGAGTTCAGATTTTAATAGCAGAAAGGACAGTTGTGCATGAATGACATTTCACCTGCTCAATCAGTTTTCTCTGGGTCTGCTGACAGACACGTCATCCATCTTCTGTTTAAAGAGCAGAGCAGCTCTTCTCCACCTTATAACAAGGTGGGATTAACTTATTTGACAAGTGGTCCATGGTAGGTGGTGTGTACTTGTGTTGATGGTTTTCACCATGTCCCTGCAAACATATAAACAAACGTCACGTTAGTTTAGCATGGACAATTATTAGCTCTGTTGTTATTGCCTAACTAACCTAAATGTTGGTGATTCCACATCTGAAAAGGGGATGCAACCTTTTCACAATATATGCTGTAACTGTTCTGTGTCACTCTTCATTCAGTTGCACTGAGGTATTTACCTTGGATACTGTGGAGCCAAGCTAACATTATTAGCCATTTCAGGTTGCTTATCTAAGAAAAAAATACGAGCTAATGTTAGCATCGTGTTTGCATTTGAGCTGACCTACCGCTTTAAATCGAGTATAACTTGTTAGCTACCTTAATGTTGGTATGAGACGTAGTTTATAGTTTTATTTACCTGATAGAGACGGATGTAAGGTCCAGTAGGACAAGCAGCACATAATCACCAGTGTCTGTGGATAAGAAGATGTCATTAAAAACCTTCAGTAGGGCAGTTTCAGTGCAGTGGAGAGGTTTAAAGCCAGATTGGAATAACTCAAGGATAGCGTGATCCTCCAGAAAGCACTTTAACTCGGACTCAACAATTTTTTTCTAGAAGTTTAGAAACAAATGGGAGCCTGAAGACAGGCCTGAAGTTGGATATGACTGCGGGTTAAAGGTTTGCTTTTTTCAGGAGAGGTTGAACAGCAACATGTTTAAATGTTTTTTATACCATGCCAGTGGATAAACTGCTATTCACAATAGCAAGAATGGAAGGACCTAGAGTAGGAAAAACCTCCTTTAGTAGCCAAGGGGTGACCACCACAAAGGTGGAACCAGATGGTTTCAAACTGCACATGACCTGCTCTAGAGAAGACAGAGAGATTGGTTCAAAATGGTCAAATACAGCAACAGATTGAGGTGGGATGGATGGATCATGAGTTGAAGGAAAAATGAGAGCACGAGTGGTCTCATTTTTTTCTAAAAAGATATGTAGGAAGTTCTCGCACAGCTCAGTCAAGGCTTCCAGAAGTGATGGATCAGCAGTGTTGGGAACGTTACTTTTAAAAAGTAATTAATTATAGTTACTAGTTACTTCTCCCAAAAAGTAACTGAGTTAGTAACTGAATTACTCCCCTATAAAAGTAATTAGTTACCAGGGAAAGTAACTATTGTTTGTTTGGTTGGTTTAAGTTTAGATACATCTACGAATTTAAAGTAGAATTGCAAAGACAGGTATTTAACACAAAACTTAAGAAGAATCACATGTTAAGATAGAAACAGTATCAAATTAAAACGATTCAATTTTATCAATTCATTTAAGGAGATGAGGTCAGTTTATCCTCCATTAGACTAAGCCTATAGCAACATGTCAACCCTAACTATAGGATTCATCAAAAAGGAAAATCTTAATCCCAGTCTTAAAACTAGACAATGTGTCAGTCTTACAGACATAAACTGGAAGTTGGTTCCACAAGAGAGGAACCTGATAACTGAAAGATCTTCCTCCCATTCTGCTTTTGGAAAATCTATGAACCACAAGTAAACCTGCAGTCTGAGAGTGAAGTGCTCTGTTGGGAATCAGACTTTTCACTTACTGCACCTCAACAGAACATGACTGGTTGACATACTATACTTCAAGTTTTTTCTTCATTACAAAATACAGTTTAACAAAATAATATAACAATTGTGTTTTTAGCTCTATGTACACACTGTACTGTTCAAGTGTTTTCTTAGAAATAAAAGTAAACAGTTAAAATAAGTGCTTTGTAGTGTAAAATAAAATCAAACCCTCACACAACTGGTTCTTCAAGTATTTTCTTAAAAACAAAAGAACCATTTTAACAGTGGTGGGCAACGCTAATCCAAAAATTAGTTCCGCTATTTCTAAAGCACTAATTAATTTATTTAGGTCCGCAATTTCAAAAGCACTAATGTCTTATGAAAATTAGGGGAAGCTAATTCTAATCCGCTAATTAAATTCAACAATTGGTAGCAGCAAGTTATGCAATATTTGCACTACACTGCCAACTAGCGGTGCATGAACTGTTATACAGTAAGTTGTTTGAGTTTCAGAGTATTTAGTTTGGTTCTCTTCAACAGGTTTGACAAGGACAAAATGTACCCATTCCAAAGTCTGTTAGCTAAACTGCAGACATATTTGGCTGTTTTTTTTTCTTCTTTTGTTACTTTTAGTACCACTAGATCGCATGTGTCAAACTCAAGGCCCGTGGGCCAAATCCGGCCTACCATAACCGTTTCTGTGGCTCTCTACACCCTAGAACTTCAAGATAACAGTTGTAAGCATGTTGCTCTCAGGTGATGGGTCCCCATCCCTACACTCCCTGGTCTCTCTGTTAATTGTCTTGCTTATCTCCTCCATTTTGTTGTCCAGGTGTTTGTGATTGTCATGCTGTGTGTTCATGTACCTGTATATAAAGTCAGGGATTTTTTAATTGATAAAGCTCTGTATATGTTGTATAACACAATCATTGTTCCACATTTAATCTATTGTATTGAGGTTTGGGGAAAAGCGTGCAAAACAATTACAAAGCCTGTTTTTATTTTACAAAAGAGAGCTGTAAGAGTAATCACCAGAAAACATTTCAGTCACCCATCAAACACCTTGTTTCTTCAGCTAAATTTATTGAAATTCCAGGAATTGGTAGAATATAGTATTTTATCAGTTATGTATAGGGCTCATAATAACACATTACCTTTAAATATCCAAAGAAATTTAGACAAAGTTATTACAATCTTAAAGGGACAGATATTCATCAAACCACAATTCAGAACCAGCTTAAAGGGACGGTCTACCTCAATTCAGGGAGTTGGATTGTGGAATGTTCTGGAGAGTGATGTTAAAAATGCAAATTCAATTCATTCATTCATTCAACCTTTATTTATACAGGCTAGCCTCGTTGAGTCACGGGGACTCATTTACAAGAGGGACCTGTCTCACTCACACCAAACAACCATCCATTCTCACACTCACACCTAGGGTCAATTTAGAGTCACCAATCAGCCTAACAAGCATGTTTTTTGGTCTGTGGGAGGAAACCGGAGTACCCGGAGGAAACCCACGCATGCACGGGGAGAACATGCAAACTCCACCCAGAAAGGCCCCGGACCGGGATTTGAACCGGCAACCTTCTCGCTGAGAGGCAGCAGCTCTACCAGTTGTGCCACCGTGCTGCCCAATGTATACATTTAAGAAAAAGGTCAAAAAGGACTTGCTCAAAAACTATATATGATGTAGCTTAGTGTGTTTGTGTATTACAGTTAGAAAAATTAAGTAGAGTTATTCATTTTGTGATGTAGTTTGAAGGTTATCATTGGTTGAACAAACTGTGAAATAAGGGGCAGATATAATAAGATTTCATCTTCTTTCTGCTCCTTTCATTTTATCCTA
Source organism: Garcialebias charrua (assembly GCA_038048925.1). NCBI lineage: Eukaryota > Metazoa > Chordata > Actinopteri > Cyprinodontiformes > Rivulidae > Garcialebias > Garcialebias charrua. The sequence continues at coordinate 7,826 of JBBPBX010066944.1, forward strand.
CTTGTATTCTTGTATCTGATGAAACTGTTTTGTATTGTTCTTTTAAAATGAATGAATAAACATCAAATCAAATCAACGGCCCAGTCAGAGTCCAGAACCTGAACCTGAAACCTTCAGAGAGCTGAGCAGAAACCTCAAAGAACTGAAGCAACAATGGAAAGAAGAGTGGGTCAGAACTCCTCCAGAACCAGGAGAGAGACTGATGAAGTCCTGCAGACTGATGAAGTCAGAGAACCACAGAGGATTCTGCTGCTGAAGGAGGTTCTGTTGGGTCAGAGGCACAAGCTGAGGTTAAATTTTAATGATTTTAGAACTTGTTAAAGATCATCCATCCAGCTAACTGTCTATCCATCCATCCATTCAGCTAAAAGTCTATTCATCCTTGTATCTGATGAAACTGTTTTGTATTGTTCTTTTAAAATGAATGAATGAACATCAAATCAAATCAAAAATAAGTCTGTATCTCTGTGTTTATCATTGTCCTGGCATTGTCTCCTGTTGCCTCTGTCTCCTGAGTTCCTTGTGATTCCCTGAGTATGTAAGTTTGCTGCCCTGCGGACGCCATTTTGAAGAGTCCTAATGGTGAACTACTTTTTTTAAATCCAGCAGATTTGACCATTTCGTGAAACTCTCAAGCTCAGAAAAACTTGTGCTATAACGTCAGCTATGAAATATATTTTTTCTCAGCAAAGAAACAATTGTTTTACCGTGTTTTGTTGTAAAATCCTGGCTTCTTTGGCCGTCGCGGACGCCATTTTGAAGAGTGCTAATGTGGCGAACTTTTTTTTAAAATCCAGACGCGTCACGTAGGCCGCTGAGAAACATCCACAAGTTCAGTTCACCCTCCATGTTAAAAAGTCTTCGTCTGACTCTTCGAAAACAAGCAATAAGGCTCCAGAGTAACACACTGGCTGCTAACTGCTATAGAGAGAGCACACACCAAGAGACTGAGGGGGACGCTTTTTTGTCACGGACCACATCCGGCGCTGCTCGTAAATACGTTATTTCGTTTTTACTGATAGATAATTAGTTATTAGCGGTACTGCATTTTAAATAAAAATAGCACAAATCCGCTTATGAATTATAAAACTTAGTCAATCCGCTGTAAAGCTAACAGATTATTTAGCTACGCTAAAAGCAGATTAGCGCAATAGCGCTACCTAGCGGTGGGAGGCCCACCACTGCATTTTAACAATATGAAGTACTTTTAAAACAGTACTGAAAATCTGAATTACCTGAGCATTTGTGAGATGCTTCATCAGACTAGTTGCTTACGACCGATGTAGATAAACACTTCGCTCCGGGACATAATGTACACTTCACATGCACGTTCTTGCCTTTTACCTCAAGGAGAGTAAAGTAGTGCCTGTATTTCCAATTTGAAAACGCCATCTTTCCTTTCAGACTCGCAGGACTTCAGCTAACTTTTCAGATTTGGAGCTAAGCAGTGTTGCCAGATCTCGCGACAGAAACACGCGTGTGGTTTGCGAGTGAACTGAACAACAAAACCTCTGATTGGCTGACCTCTACCTGACACTCTACCGTAGCCAATCAGCATCATCCTTATTGTTTCACCCCTCCCTCCCCTCTGCTCCCTCCTACCCTCCCTCCCCCTCCTCCCCTCCCTCACCAAGGGGAAAAAAGTATACAAACAGTTTACGAGAGCCAGCGCGGAAGACAAAATAACGTTCCCCCATTTAGTGATTGTAACGGTACTCGAGCGTCGTCACGATACGCCTATATGCAGCGTACGTACGTCAAGGCAAAAGCGTAGCCCCGCGTAGCCCCTCAGGGCATGTACGCGCAAAGCTTTTTTTTACATCCGCGTGCGCGATACGCGGTGTCTGACCATAAACTTCCCCGGCGCCGGACTGTTTTGTATGTTACACAAATGAAATAAATTCCCCTTCTTTATCGCTGATCGGGCCTTTTCTTTTGTTTTTTTGCCTAAAGTCAAGTAATCACTTCTTCCTCCGTTCACTCCATGAATGAAATGAATGAATTCAGGTCCTACCTGGGTGCGCAATGTTTTAAATATCCCTGGTGGGCTGTGTGCTGCAGGAAAAGCACTCCCTGTTATTATTTTTATTTCTGAGAGAACTTTTTATAACATATATAGTAGAAACACCGCATGAGAACACCGCCGCGGTCTTCAGCGAGCTACATGAGCTGACTGAAAGCTGTCAATCATTTCAGTAGGCGTGTCAGCAAGTGACCAATCAGCGAGCTCAGTTGAGTCCCCTCCGTGCGCAGCTGCTCATATTACAACAAGGAGAACGCGAGCGTTTGAAAGCTGATAGTTTCTGAAGTATAGCAGCAAAACACATGCGCACAAAATGCGCGCGTAGAGTGGCGTACCTGAGGACGCAAGAGTGTATCTCGGCCTTTACGGCGTTGTAACGATAGACATAGTAACTATTTAGATTACCCGTTAATGAAAAAAATAACTCCGTTTGTAACGCCGTTTATTTGTAACTCCGTTATTCCCATCACTGTGGATCAGTAAGGTGGAGAACAGAGTTTAGGGTAAAGAAAATAATCCGTGGATTGTGAGAGTTTGAGGCAATGATTGTTGTGACTAACCAGTGAAATAGTACTCAAATTCAGACAAGACTGGGAAGGATGACAACACGGAGTATCAGTGAAGTGATTTTATTTACAGTGTCAGGATAATAGGTTCTGGGTTCCTGGAGGGGAGGAAGAGGAGATGTTTAGAGGTGCAGCCGATGAGTCTTGTTGATAATAATGAATTAATGGTTCTCTTTCTTACAGGAGGATGTTGAGGAGGCAGACTCAGAGGAGGAAGATGTCCACTTGGTAAGTGTCTCCTTTAATCCAACAAATCCTTTGAAGAGTTGAGTGTCTCCTTGAATCCCATTAATCCTAGAGGTGTTGCAGATGGTGGAGTGTCAGGCTGGAGGATTGGGTCGGTTTAGAGGAATCCAATATGGAGAAGGTCCTTCCAGTCCGAGCCTCTTCGGTGAGTTCAGGTTTGCCTTGAAACCACAAATAGACACAGAATTGAACAAACTAGATTTCACCAGGAAAGATGCTAAGATGACTGTCTCACTTTACCCCAAGTGACTAAATAATTCAGCGAAGACCGGAGCCTCCCCCAAGGCCTAAATAGCAGCTGGACTCATCAACCAGATTAGTGGCAGGTGGTAACCCAGGAACTTCAGCACAACCACTCAGCATCTGCAAGGTGAGCACACAGCAAAACACAACCACAACAGTACCCCTCCCTCAAACATCGCCCCCGGGCGATCGAGGACGCTTGTCGGGGTGCCTCAGGTAGAAGTCAGAAATGAGACTTGGGTCCAGGATGAAGGACCTGGGGACCCAAGAACGTTCCTCAGGACCGTACCCCTCCCAATCCACCAGAAACTGAAGTCCATGACCACGACGTCGAACATCCAGGAGCCGGCGAACAGTGAACGCAGGCTGGTCATCAATGATGCGGGGAGGTGGGTGGCCCAAGGCGGAGGGATTCAAAGGGTCCTCAACAAAGAGCTTGACCTAGGACACATGGAAGGTGGGGTGAACACGCATGGAGCGAGGGAGCTGGAGACGGACAGCAGTGGGGTTGACAAGTTTGACAATGGGAAAGGGTCCAATAAACCTGGGACCAAGTTTCCTGGAGGTGCCCTTCAGAGAGATATGTTGGGTAGAGAGCCAAACCAGTTGCCCCACAGAGTACAGGGGAGCCGGGAGACGATGACAATCAGCCCCCCGCTTGGAACGGGCACGGGTCCGCAGAAGCGCCTCCCTGGTCTGCCTCCAAATCTGTCTACAACGGCGCAGATGGTGCTGGACAGAAGGAACAGAGATGTCTACCTCCTGGTGGGGGAACAACGGAGGCAGGTACCCCAGAGAAGCCTCAAAAGGGGAGAGTCCAGTAGCTGAGGACATGTGGGAGTTGTGCGCATACTCGACCCAGGGAAGAAGAGAAGACCAATGAGCAGGATTGTCCTCAATGACACAACGAACAGCGGATTCCAGTTCCTGGTTGCACCTCTCAGACTGACCGTTGGACTGAGGGTGGTAACCTGAAGACAAACTCACCGAGGCGTTGAGGGCCTGACAATAGGCCTTCCAGACCCGGGACACGAACTAAGGACCTCTGTCCGAGACGATGTCAAGAGGTATGCCATGAAGCCTGAAGACATGTAGGACCAAGAGGCGAGCGGTCTCCATAGCCAAGGGAAGTTGGGGGAGCGGGACAAAATGTGCAGACTTAGAAAATCTACCAACGACAGTAAGAATAGACGTGTTACCATCAGACGGGGGCAATCCAGTCACAAAGTCCAGTGCAATGTGGGACCAGGGACGACCAGGAACAGGAAGAGGCTGGAGTAACCTCACAGGAGGACGATGGGTGCTCTTGTTCGCAGCACACATAGCACAGGCTGCCACAAAACGTTTGACGTCACGTCGAAGGGTAGGCCACCAGAAGTGTCTCGTAGTAAAAGAAACCATACGATTGACCAGGGACGTGCAGAGGGGGGGGCTATGGGGGCTTGAGGACCTGCCCCTTTTTCTCCTTGCCCCCAAGTGCCCTTTTGGTTAAAAAAAAAAAAAAATTTTTTTTTTTTTAATTTCCTATTCTAAGCCCTCCTCTGACACATAATAACATGTACTAAAATTATTTATTTTATTTTATTATTATTATTTTTGTATTTTGCCAGAAAAACAACATAATAAGCCCTCCGGTCACGTACCAACACTACATTCCCCACAATGCAACAGTAGTAGTAGGGGTGGGGCCAATCTGATCCGGAGTCGTGTCTCATGAACCCAGAGTAATAATGCTGCGCATAGACATCAAGACCTGCCTCACATTCAGGAAATCCCTTTCATTTTACAGCCAGCTACAGCGTGTGGATTGAGTGAGTAGCACTTTAGTTAACAGCTAGCCAACTTTTCATCGTAACATGTCCGCTGTGTGGAAGTATTTTACACTAAACACCACAAGACAGCAACGTGCAATGTCTGTAGAGCCATAGTGCCACATTAAACCGCGGTCAAGTTAGTTTTATATTGGACATTTGTGCTCCGGGGCTTCAGCGGGACGCCACTCTCGCTGAACCGAAACAGGGAGACCGACCGCGGCCAGCTGCATCCAGTCCGACCCGCTGTCTGACCGTCTCGTAGGAGGGACAGGCTGAGAGCGGCTGACCAAAATCAGAACGCCCGCCCCGGATTGAAAAATAAAAACACACTGCTGAAGCCACGGAGCTCAAATGTTCACCGATAAGTTGTTAAACTTCATCATAATTAATGACCAACAGCTATCAGCTGTAGAAAATGAAGGATTTTGCAGCTTGATACTTACAGCCAACAATCATAAAAAAGCATATTAATTAAAAATCACAAGAAAACTGTGTCAAAAAACATAAACAGCTACATTATAAAACAATGTAAAATACAGTACTAAAATCGGGAACATGTCTGTGTTGATTTATGCCAAGAACTTAGCAGATGTAAAGCTATTTAATATTTTATTTAATCCATTTATTCATTCATTTAAAAGAAGTACTAAGACAGAGTACATGTGTGTGAATGAGAGGGAAGCCAGTGGAACAGTGAGGCTACAAGGAGCAGAGGTCACAAAGATGCAGGACTTCAAGTACTTGGGTTCCACTGTCCAGGAAAATGGGAAATGTGGTAAAGAGGTGAAGAAGAGAGTCCAAGCAGGATGGAGTGATGGAAAAAAGTTTCAGGAGTGATTTGTGACAAAAAGGTGTCAGCAAAGGTCAAAGGAAAAGTTTACAAGACAGTGGTGAGACCAGCTATGTTGTATGGTCTGGAGACAGAGACATGGACAAAAAGACAGGAGAAAGAACTGGAAGTAGCAGAAATGAAGATGTTGAGGTTCTCCTTAGGAGTGACAAGGATGGAGAAGATCAGGAATGAGATAATCAGAGGTACAGCACATGTTGAACAACTGGGAGATAAAGTTAGGGAGGACACACTGAGATGGTTTGGACATGTCCAGAGGAGGGACAGTGGGTATATTGGTAGAAGGATGTTAGAAATGCAGCTGCCAGGAAAAAGACAAAGAGGAGATATATGGATGCAGTTAGAGAGGACATGAAGGTAGTTGGAGTGAGGACAGAGGATGCAGAGGACAGAGTGAGATGGAGGAGGATGACTCACTGTGGCGACCCCTCAAAAGGGAAAAGCAGAAAGAAGAAGAAGAAGATGCATTCATTTAAAAGAGATAAAATAAAACAAATTAATCAAAAAGAAAACATTGAATGAAAAGAGTGCAGAAAGAAGAAAAAAAATTCTTATAATAAACATTGAACCAGTCCGTCCCTTGGCTTGTAGCAAATTTGTTTTTTGGCCCTCCATGTATTTGACTTTGACATCCCTGGCTTATGCAATAGGGAGCACATTGCCCGTCCAAAATCTATCATCTCTCCATAATGGATATATGTCCAATCTTCTAACTTCCTTTGCTGCATAATGTACATTGCATTTATTCTAACGTTAGGTAAATGTATCTTGAAGGAGAATAGCACTTAAATAAAAGTCCAACAAGAATATTCATCCATCCATCCATCCATCCATCTTCTTCCGCTTATCCGGGGTCGGGTCGCGGGGGTAGCAGCCTAAGTAGGGAGGCCCAGACTTCCCTCTCCCCAGCCACTTGGAGCAGCTCCTCCGGGGGAATCCCAAGGCGTTCCCAGGCCAGCCGAGAAACATAGTCCCTCCAGCGCGTCCTGGGTCTTCCTCTGGGTCTCCTCCCGGTGGGACATGCCCGGAACACCTCACCAGGGAGGCGTCCAGGAGGCATCCTAACCAGATGCCCGAGCCACCTCAACTGGCTCCTCTCGATGTGGAGAAGCAGCGGCTCTACTCCGAGTCCCTCCCGGATGACTGAGCTTCTCACCCTATCTCTAAGGGAGAGTCCAGCCACCCTGCGGAGAAAACTCATTTCAGCCGCTTGTATCCGAGATCTTGTTCTTTCGGTCATAACCCAAAGCTCATGACCATAGATGAGGGTGGGAACGTAGATCGATCGGTAAATTGAGAGCTTTGCCTTTTGACTCAGCTCTCTCTTCACCACGACAGACCGGTACAGCGCCCGCTTCACTGCGGACGCTGCACCTATCCGCCTATCGATCTCACGCTCCAGTTTTCCCTCATTCGTGAACAAGATCCCGAGATACTTAAACTCCTCCACTTGGGGCAGGACCTCCTCCCCGACCCGGAGAGGGCATGCTACCCTTTTCCGGCTCAAGACCATGGCCTCGGATTTGGAGGAACTGATCCTCATCCCGGCCGCATCACACTCGGCTGCAAACCGCTCCAGTGAAAGTTGTAAATCACGAACTGATGAAGCCAGTAGGACCACATCATCTGCAAAAAACAGAGAAGCGATTCTAAGGTCACCAAAACGGATCCTCTCAACACCTTGGCTGCGCCTAGAAATTCTGTCCATAAAAGTTATGAACAGAATCGGTGACAAAGGGCAACCTTGGCGGAGTCCAACTCTCACCGGAAACGAGCCTGACTTACTGCCGGCAATGCGGACCAAGCTCTGACACCGGTCGTACAGGGACCTAACAGCCCTTATCAAAGGGCCTGGTACCCCATACTCCCGGAGTACCCCCCACAGAACCCCCCGAGGGACGCGGTCGAATGCCTTCTCCAAGTCCACAAAACACATGTAAACTGGTTGGGCAAACTCCCACGCACCCTCCAGGACCCTGCTGAGGGTGTAGAGCTGGTCCAGTGTTCCACGACCAGGACGAAAACCACACTGCTCCTCCTGAATCCGAGGTTCGACTATCCGACGGACCCTCCTCTCCAGAACCCCTGAATAGACCTTACCAGGGAGGCTTAAGAGTGTGATCCCCCTATAGTTGGAACACACCCTACGGTCCCCCTTTTTAAATAGGGGAACCACCACCCCAGTCTGCCAATCCAAGGGAACTGCCCCCGATGTCCACGCGATATTGCAGAGTCGCGTAAGCCAACACAACCCTACAACATCCAGAGCCCTAAGGAACTCCGGGCGAATCTCATCCACCCCCGGAGCCTTGCCACCGCGGAGCTTTTTAACCACCTCGGCGACCTCAGCACCAGAGATCGGAGAACCCGACCCAAAGTCCCCAGGCTCTGCTTCCTCAGTGGAAGACGTGCCAGTAGGATTGAGGAGGTCTTCGAAGTATTCCGCCCACCGACTCACAACATCCCGAGTTGAGGTCAGCAGCACGCCACCTCCACCATAAATGGTGTTGGTCTCGTACCTCTTTCCCCCCCTGAGACGCCGGATGGTGGACCAGAATCGCCTCGAAGCCGTACGGAAGTCATTCTCCATGGCCTCTCCGAACTCCTCCCACGCCCGAGTTTTTGCCTCAGCAACCACCCGAGCCGCATGCCGCTTGGACTGCCGGTACCTATCAGCTGCTTCCGGGGTCCCACAAGCCAAAAAGGCCCAATAGGACTCCTTCTTCAGCCTGACAGCATCCCTCACTGCCGGTGTCCACCACCGGGTTCGAGGGTTGCCACCTCGACAGGCACCAACAACCTTGCGGCCACAGCTCCGATAAGCTGCCTCGACAATAGAGGCGCGGAACACGGCCCACTCGGACTCCATGTCCCCCGCCTCCCTCGGAACGTGTTCAAAGCTCTCCCGGAGGTGGGAGTTAAAGCTCCGTCTTACGGGAGACTCTGCCAGACGTTCCCAGCAGACCCTCACGATACGTTTGGGTCTGCCAGGTCTGACCGGCATCCTCCCCCACCATCGGAGCCAACTCACCACCAGGTAGTGGTCAGTTGACAGCTCAACAAGAATATTCATTTAGAATTAAAAATAACTCACCCTGAACTACCATAATATATATAATGTATGTAATAACCAATCAAGTTGCTCCTGTCCAATAAAAGCGTACAAATGAAGGGGAAAAAACTCTATCCAGACTTTAAGTAAGTTTAGGGTCTGGTTCGCAGAGTATGGAGTTAAATTTGTTTCACAATTATTCAATGAAAAAAAAAACTAACCTCAGTTAAGTAAAATAAAATTGTAATCAAAACTTTTGGAATTGTAACAATTTCTTCTTTTTTTTTTTAAATAAAAACTTAAAAATATATATATATTTTAAATTAAATAACTAATTTTTCTCTCGTGAACTTAAAAAGTTATTTGCAAAACATAAACTTTTATTTGCACACATCAGAAATCTTTTTTTTGTTGCTATTTTAGGCTCTGCCCACGACGTCATGTGAGAATCGCAAGCAAAACGTTGAATGACAAACAAAAACTTAGAATAGCAAGCAAAGATTTCTGACATGCGCAAATAATTATTTCACTTCATGACACAAAAAATTGTGATTTAATTTAAAAAAGTTTTTTAAGCAAAACTTTTATTTGTTAAAAAAAACTACAATTCAAAATGTCTTGATCACAATTTTATTTTATGTAATTGAGGTTAGTTTTTTTTATAGAATATTTGTGAAACAAATTGAACTCCATAGGAGGTCCCATTTTCATAATTTTATAGATTACAGTACACTAAAAAGTTGCACTGTGCACTTGTTTTTCAATTTTGTAATTTATCGTTGTTTATTAAACTCTGAAAGCTATGTGACTTTGTTAATATTCTGTCCTAAAATGTGGTTAGATGTGCCCCTTTTTTTCTGAGCACCTGCCCCTTTAGTGGGCTCTGCACGTCCCTGCGATTGACGCCAGGATGACAAGAAAATTTAGAGGAATGGACCCATTGAAAAACCTGGCTGATCACAGAGGTGGGAACAAACAGGCGATTAGGCGGGCCATTACCAGGATCGGGCTCGGTCAGCTGAGCCTGAAGGACGACCCTCTCAATCCCCCAGGAGGCGACACCCACAACGTAGGAGCGAGGGAGAATGGACTCGGCCACCTGGGAGGAGTCAGAGGATGAAAATTGCTTGGACAGGGCATCAGGTTTCACATTTTTAGAACCAGGGCGATAGGTAATGGTGAAATTGAACCTGGTGAAGAACAACGACCACCTGGCCTGTCTTGAGGACAGTCTCTTGGCCGTCTGAAGGTAAGACAGGTTCTTATGGTCCGTCAAGACGACAAAAGGCAACGCGGACCCCTCCAACCAATGCCTCCATTCTTCGAGAGCCAACTTGATGGCCAACAACTCCCGATTGCCCACGTCATAGTTGACCTCAGCAGGAGACAGTCGGCGTGAGAAGAACGCACAAGGGTGGATCTTGTTGTCGACAGGGGACCGTTGGGAGAGGACAGCGCCCACTCCGGAGTCCGAGGCGTCCACCTCCACCAAGAATTGCAGTTTGGCGTCAGGATGAGTCAAAACAGGCGCAGAGGAAAACAAAGTTTTGAGTTTCAGGAAGGCCCCTTCAGCTTCCCTGTTCCAAGAAAAAACACGGAGAGAGGAGGTGAGTTTAGTCAAAGGACTTGCAACCTGACTGAAATTCCTGATGAAACGGCGGTAAAAATTTGCAAAGCCCAGGAAGCGTTGAAGTTGTTTGCGAGTCTGAGGACGGGGCCATTCCACCACAGCCTTGATCTTCTCCGAATCCGTCCAGACCTGACCACTCCTGAAAACAAAGCCCAAGAAGGCCACAGAGGGCACGCTGAACTCACACTTCTCTGCCTTGACGAAAAGTCGGTTCTCAAGCAGGCGCTGAAGGACAGCCCGGACGTGGTGAGGGTGTTGTACTGGATCCTTCGAATAGATCAAAATGTCATCAAGGTAGACAAATACAAACTGATTCAAGAAATCTCTCAGTACGTCATTAACCAACGCCTGGAAGACGGCAGGAGCGTTTGTTAGTCCAAAAGGCATCACGAGGTACTCAAAATGTCCAAAAGGAGTCCTGAAGGCCGTCTTCCACTCGTCCCCCTCCTTAATACGGACCAGATGATACGCGTTTCTAAGGTCCAGTTTTGTGAACACAACAGCTTCTTGAAGATACCCGTAAATAGACTCAATAAGAGGAAGAGGGTAATTATTCTTGACCATGATTTTGTTCAGGTTCCTGTAATCGATACAAGGTCTCAAAGTCTTATCCTTTTTTGGGTTAAATGCAGAGACGAATTTCGTCTGTGTATGGGAAACATACGCAGATGACAGACCAACACATTATTATTATTATTATTATTTTAGCGACAAAAAAGAACCCCGCACCCACTGGAGAGGTTGAAGTGCGGATTATACCAGAGGACAAGGATGTGTCAATATACTCCCTCATAGTTTGCTTCTCAGGGCCAGACAAATTATATAGACGACACGAGGGCAAGGGAGCACCAGGAAGCAAATCTATGGAGCAGTCATATGGTCTGTGGGGAGGAAGAGATTGAGCCCTGGATTTGCTAAACACCGGAGCTAGGTCATGATATTGTGGTGGAATTAAGGACAAATCAATCTCCTCTTCTATGTAACAAGGTGGAGGAGAAGCGGAAACTGCTGACCTAAGGCAGTTGGAGGAACAATAATGACTCCAGGAGTTTATTTTCTTTTTAGCCCAATCAATCTGAGGGTTGTGTTTACAGAGCCAGGGAAAGCCTAAAATAAGTTGAGGGGACTCAGAATGAAAAACAAAAAACTCACCCAATTCCTGATGGTTGCCAGATAAGGTAAACTTTAAAGAAGTGATCTGATGGGAGATTGTGGAAATTGTCTGGCCGGTGAGCGCCGTCATGGAGAGAGTCTGGTGTAATCTGTCCATAGGAATAGAAAGTTGTTC
>JBBPBX010066946.1:0-10714 GCA_038048925.1 Garcialebias charrua
TTCTTGTTATGCTGCTATAGGCTTAGACTACTGGAGGACAGATTGACCTAATTTATTAAAATTAATTGTTACAAATTAATAGTTTGCATTTTTTATTATTTCTATGGGTTTTTAAAATTTTTATGGTATTTCTGTGGGCTATCCAGACCCTATTCCTTCAATTTAATGCACAAAATAATTCTTAGATAATCAATTATACCCTTTTTAATTCTGCCATTTTTAACTTTCGTTTTGAACGAACGGTTTCTGATAGAAGTTCTGAAGTCCACGCCCTTCAAAGATCTGTTTACGCCCTCTGTAACAGCCAGTATCTGTAATGTGTTGTTGTTTTAAAATTAGCTCTTTTTTTATTACTCATTTGACTTACTGTTAGTGCTAGCTTAAGATAACTTACCGAAACCCGTCTGAGCGCGCCGCAATTTGCTGCTCCTTTTAGCATGAGACCACCAGAATCAGATGCTAATGTTAGCTTGTTCCTCTTCCGGTGTTAGCCAGCTCCGCTCGTTTCACGCGGCGATTTTGGGAGTTATCGCTGTTCCAGTCAAGACAACACAAAGTTCACCAAGTGTCTCCCGTAAATTAATCCGTAAGGAGAAGGTCCTCGCTGCTGCGAGGCTCCTGTGAGGCTTCAGTGAGGCTGTACAGTTGAAGCTCCGCTCCATCAAGCCAGAAGAGGGTCCCGTCGCAACCGGTCTCTACGCCGGGGGTATGCTCGTTTAATTTTTGCCGGCGGCGCGTTGGGAGAGATCGCAAATACACTAAAAATTGAACTAAAACATAAAAATAACAATTATACTTTATTTATAAAGCCATTTAAAAAACCACAGCTGCAACAAAGTGCTGTACACATGAAATTAATAACATATAAACAAAAGATGAGATGAAATCATGAAAAACAACAGTCATGTGTTTAATACAGAAGTGGGTTGAGCCTAACCAGGGGTTGCTAGGTGAGGGGCTGGACTCAGGTTGTGGTGGGTTGTCCTAGCGCTTGTGACGTCACAAGCGCGATTGTTTTCAAAACGAAACCTAAATTATCACAGTAAAATAAATCTACTTAGAGTAAATAAACCACTGGGAGCATTTTTTTGGCCTTAGGACTGTTTTTTTATGAAGTAAATACCCAAAGTTGAGTAAAAAAACATTAAAAAGTGAATTTTGAATGTATGGTCCCCTTTATTCTCGACCTGCCATTGTGTATCTGTTCCTCTCAAACCCAGCCAGATGAAGCAGATGGCTGCTTGTCCTGAGCCTGGTTCTGCTAAAGGTTTCTTTCTCATGAGGGAGTTTTTCCTTTCCACTGTCACCTTCATGCTTGCTCAAGATGAGAGTTCTGTGATGAAGCAGTCTGCTCCTCAGATAAATAATGTTATTAACTTACGTTTTAAGAATATTTAAATGTTTCTGTTCAGTGCCCTGAGATGACTTATGTTGTGACTTGGCACTGTATAAATAAACCGAATTGTATTGAATTGTAAATAAACCAAACCAAATGATAACATCTACTTATGGTATGCAAAAGGTTTTATTCTATGGACAAATTCTTGATATTTTTGATTGTATGAATGTATTTTATTCTATGGTTGGAATGCCGAAGCAAAATTTCGACCCTGGTGGACAATAAAGTTTAATCTTATCTTATCTGACCTTATCTTAGTAAAACATTTTTTTCAGAGCCCCAAGCACCGGGGGAATGAGCCCAGTTTGAGAACCACTGAAATAAAGAACAACTATTTATTTAAAGAAACAAAAAGGCTGTTGCAGCAGCAAAACTCACAAAAGGTGCAGGGAGACACGGAGGAAGACATGATGGCTATGGGAAGCACAATCCACGGACAACAAGTAAACACAAAGATGCAGAACTTAAAGGGACATAATGATGAGCACCTGGAGTGAATGGGAGCAGGTGAAGCAACAACAGGAAGGAAGAAACACTGGGAAAGGCAGGACACACAAGTACATCAACACAAGACTCTAAAGAAATGACACAAGACAGAACACAGATTATCACAGCTAACATTTAAACAAAGAGCTCACAGAATGGGTAACACTTGAAGTGACTGATTCTAACAACTATAACAAATTTTACCCCAGTATTGGAAAAAAAATTGACAGAATTCTAATGTTTTTGTGTTTTTAAGCTTAGCAGGATATTGCAAACATCTTCAATTAGGATAGCTCTAAAACCTGCATCATGAAGGACCCCACTCACCCAGCACACACACGTTTTCCCCGCTCCCCTCAGGAAGGAGGACGAGGAGCATTTAGTGTAGAACCACTAGACTGAGACAGTTTCTACCCTGAAGCGGTCAGACTCCATCCATCCATCCATCCATCCATCCATCCATTACCTTTTACCCGCTTCTTCCATTTTAGGTCACGGTGGTCAACGGTGCACATGTCGAGCAATCACTGTGCGAGGGGTGGGGAACACCCTGGACAGGTCTCCGGTCCATCCCAGGGACACATAGAGACAAAGAGACAAACAACCATTCAATTATTTAACCAGGAAAAAGAACTCATTGAGATTAAAAACCTCTTTTCCAAGAGTGACCTGGCCAAGACAGCAGCATAAAACATTCACTCTCTCACGTCTCACCTAGAGACAATTTTAGTGTTACCAGTCAGTCTAACATGCATGTTTTTGGTCTGTGGGAGGAAACAGAACATGCAAACTCCACCCAGAAAAGCCCCTGGACTGGGATTTGAACCGGGGACCTGCTCACTGAGAGGCAGCGGCTCTAGTGGCACCACTGTGCTGCCTGCTGTTAAACTCATGAATTCCAAATTAAGATTATCAATGTGAAGAAAAAAATCACTGAAATGCCACTTTGATTGTTGATATGTGCTGCTGATTATCCATGATGCTGATCTCATGCTGATTATTTCATGCTGCTGATTATCCATGATGCTGATCTCATGCTGCTGATTTATTTCATGCTGCTGATTATCCATGATGCTGATCTCATGCTGCTGATTAATTTCATGCTGCTGATTGATGCTGATCTCATGCTGCTGATTTATTTCATGCTGCTGATTATCCATGATGCTGATCTCATGCTGCTGATTTATTTCATGCTGCTGATTATCCATGATGCTGATCTCATGCTGCTGATTAATTTCATGCTGCTGATTATCCATGAGGCTGTATTCATTTGTGCTCATCTTCTCACACAGACTCATGTTTGTGCTGCTGTTGTTTGGTGTGTTGTTTTGCACTATTAGTGTTTAGCCTGTTTGCATCTTAGATCTAATCACTCTTTTTACACTTTATGTTTTTGCTATTGTTGGAGGTAACTGGGACCCTGTGCACACAATTTCATTCCGCCTCATGTACCACATGTGATGCGAATGATAATAAAAACCACCTTGAACTTGAAAAGACAATAATTTAGATGTACATCCAATTATTATCTCCTGCAAGTTTCATGGCAATCCGTTCAGTGTTTTATGATATATTTTGCTAACAGACAGACAAACACATGATTGTCTGCTGCTGCTTTTGGTCAGAGTGTAAAATAAAAGCTCAATTGTCAGTCAAATTAAAATGATAAATGCATGACTGTGAATAAAATGGGATGCATTGACTGCCACAAGATGGCAGTGCTGTTTTATTTCATTTGCTGAAGCCTGAGAGGCTGAAATCCCATTTTGCTTATCTGGAGCCTGGAGGGTGCACGTGGCGTTGTGCATTTAATCACAAGTTCAGACTAGCTGCGATGGCTGGATGAAAGAATTCACACCTTGGCTGACAGACGGATGGTAATTTCACTCATGAATGGAGCATTTGATCAGGATCTGAATGTACTCCTGTGTTGATTCTCATGTGTCTGCATCAACTCTGAGCCTTTCAAGATTCATAATGTACTCATCGTACGTGCATGTGCAGTTTGCCTCAGAATGACACAATGCAAGCCTCTGATCATTCGCTGACTTCGCCCTGCACAAAGGACCCTAATGAAGGAGATTTCACACTTCCAAATTTGTGAAATTTCAAATTACCGCCTCCACATTGTGCCACATCATCTTCAGCTGAGCCATGAGAATCCACACTGTGGTACAATCACTGCAGGTCACGAGCAGGAAGTCTTTCAGGCGGGCAAACGCTCACAACTTGTAAGAGAAGCTCACAGGATACAGGCCTTGTTTGACACCAGGAAATAGATTTCTTATCGTGTGGACTTCCTGCTTAATTAAATATAACAAAGAAAAATGAAAGTGTATTAATTCCTCAGTCCATATTGGAGCATGAGTTTGCAGTTGGGATGGGAACATGAGGTAAAGGAGTAATAGGTGGAGGTTTGGTGCAGGTGCAGTGTACTTCCTGCAGAAGCCGGGCCTTGCAGTCAGTGATGCCATCAGAGTGGGAGTCCCAGCTGAATCCAGGGCTGTTCTGCATCATTGCCCATGATAATTGTGTGTTGATAGAGAGCGCCGGAGATGGAGTGTAATTTCCACTGAGAGATTCCTAAACAAATACCTGTGCTCAGCAGAGGGATGGAGAGCGACAGGAGGTGAGGAGGAGAACAGAGGCTGAAAGGAGACGGAGGATGAGAGGGAAGCACCTCCAGAGCAACGAGGAGAATGAGGAGGAAGAGGAAGGAAGGGCTGCACTGCAAGCTCTGGTAGAGGAGAAGAGGTGAACCAGGCTTCAAGTCAGGCCAGAAAGAGGAACAAACTGTTTAAAATTAAAATAAAAAAGATTTTGAACACCACAGATTATTAGCATGCACCTACAAAAACTTTTACACTTCCAGATTTCATGATCAGTTGTTGTAATTGTGTGAACGTTCATGAAGCACTCACACTTGTGATCCATTTCACTTCCACACATTTGTCTACGTCTTTCTCGTTCCACAAGGGCTATTTCAACAGATCATAAATCAAAACGTTCAGCGCTTGCAGGACAATTCTGTTATCGTTTTTGGTATTGGTGCAACTTTAGCTTTTTGAAATACATGTACACTTCAGCTTTTTTTGGTGCCACTTTTTCCCCCTCATAGAAAATTAATTGAACTCATTTGACCCCCTTCATATCTATTTACAATATTTTACTGCTCCTTTCACTTTTTGTTCTGGTTCAGCTTCTTTCATCTTCCTTATGCAAATTTAAACTTTTGCAGATGTTTTCTGCTCCTTTCAGATTCTTTCTGCTAAATACAACATTGTTGTGCTTCTTCTAACTTCTTTCCACTAATTTCAGCTTGTTGTTCTCCTTTCAGCTTATTTCTGCAGGTTTCAGCTTTTCAGCTATTTTGCCGTTTTCATGTTAATTTTAGCTTTTTCAGCTAATTCCACATTATTCTCACACATTTGAACTGATTTAAGTCTAATTCAGCAAAAATGTACTCTCTCCACTTCCTTCTGGTAATTTAAGCTTCGTTCTGCTTTTTAGGTACCGTATTTTTGAGCTGTTTTTAGCAAAAATTGTTATTATTATTATTATTTATTTTTTTCAGATAATTTCCATTCTGCTTCTTTAAGCCTATCTGGGCGAACAAGCGCTCTTTCTGCTTTCTTCTGCTAATTTAAGCTTGTTCTAATTTTTCAGCTACCTTTTAACTTTTTTTTAAACTAATTTCAGCTACGGTTCAAAATTTTTGTGATGATTTTTCCTACTTTCAGCCTAATTAACTTATTTATGCAAATTTTAACTTGTTATGCTCCTTTCAGATTATTTTTTCTATTTTCAGTAATTTCAGGTACTATTTAGCTGTTTTTATGCTAATTAATTTTTTCATCTAATTCAACTTTTTAAAAATATTTTTATCTAATTTAAGCTCTTTCTGCTTCCTTCAGGTAGTTTAAACTTCTTTCTGCTTTTTCAGCTTTAGAGTTGTATTTTTTTCTTTTCTAATTTACTAATTGCTGTGCTAATTTCTGCCTGTTTAAAGCTAATTCAGCAAATGTGTTATTTCTGCTTTCTTCTGGTAATACAGTCTTGTTCTTCCTTTTCAATAATCATTTATACTGCATTTTCACAGGAAATGCAATTCCTCTAGTATTTGTTCGTCTTGTAAAACTTGTATTTTCCTGACTGCTTTGCTCACTTGGTTTCACTTGTTACAATGAAAAGATGAAGCTAAAAACAGAAAGAATAAAAAAGAGGCTAAAAACAGAACAAATTTTAAAAAGAAGCTAAAAACAGAACAAATTAAAAAGAAGAAGATAAAAACAGAAATAATAAAAAAAGAAGATAAAACCAGAAAGAGTAAAATGGCTCACTGTTTAGCCAGAAACAGGTCACTCTAAAACTGTTTGAACTTTACTAATAACATTTAAGTAACAATTCACACTTTGGGTGGATTAAAACTGTGTTTATACAGTAAATGTACCTAAATGTAAAAAGTAAATCATACATAAATAAGTTACTGTAGTTTATTTTCTAACAAATTTTAAACCCTTAATTTCTCAAAGTTAAACTTGAACTACTTTAAAAAATACAGTATTACACTAGACAAATCCTTAGCTAATATTTATAAATGTTGTCAAGTCTTGACTATTTTTTCATCATTTTTAGTTAAAAACATTAAATTAAAATGTAACTTTTTTGTACTTGGTAGTATAGCTTTGCTAATTAAATTCAAACTAATTAAAAATTAGTCAAATTATGACGATGGAAATATTTACACTAACAATTATTACAGCCAGGATTTTTCCTTTTAAACTTCTGTCAAAATAGTTAAGTAACAAAGAATTGACAAATATATTGTTTTTACAAGAAAACTAAAATAAATCCCAAGGCATGATTTGTGATCAATGAAAAATCTCAACTAATGCAAAGCTATAGGTGGCAACATGTGAGTCGCACCTCATCATCAGATGTAAATAAAATAAGAAATTATTACACAATTACCATCTACAGTATGTGTCTTATTACAGTTTTTAACTTGAACTTTTATGAAGTTATCTGATTCTTAACAAATACAAATAAGACTTTTGGTGTTTATTAATAGTTTATGAACCAATTCAATATGTCTTTTTACAGTGTAACTCTTCTGATGGTTGTCAATTGATTAGTAAGCATTTATATCTTAATATAAATATAATATGAACTACTTTGTGAATGTAATTCTAACTGAACTTTTCCCAGGATTTATAAGTGGAACAATAATAATCTGTCGTTTCAGAAAGCTTTCTAAAAACCTTAGTTTTATCTATTCATTCATTTTTCATCTGTTCCAACACAAACGATAAACCTGCTATTTAAAAATGTTCCCATTATGTTGAGTCGACACATCAAGTTGCAGCTTTCAACAGTGATTCTCAGAACTTTCAACATCTTTTAGTTGGTTTGAATACGTGTTATGTGTTACAGATGGACTTTTGTCTCAGGAAACATGCTTTTAGTTGGTTTGAATACGTGTTATGTGTTACAGATGGACTTTTGTCTCAGGAAACATGCTTTATTTTTGTATTTTTTTTTAAAGAATGCTGAAAAGCCACAGCCAAGGCTGAAGCAGGTCGAGACAGCAAACAGGTCCGTCACTCGTCTGATCAAGTTAGATTAGGTTCAGCTCTCAGCAAACACTTTATATTTAACCTTGAGGGAGATTTCAACTAATTGGAAAACAGTCTCTGCCTGAGTGCTCACACCTTATGGCGTGTAGTTATCATGGCTTATCTGCAAACTATATCATAATCCTGCACGACACGCCAAGTTGGGTTTCATTTGAATCTGATTACTTTCAACTCTCAGGAAAAAAGGCAAAGTATTTGAATTGCATGAACAATATGGCAAGTCATATTACACGCTCTTTAGAGGTAATTTTACATAATTTCCCATTCGTTTCGAAATAATGAATAGACAATAGGGCTGCATAATTGTGAGAATTTACAATTCAGAGGCCCACGTCGTGTAATCACCACGCATAATGCAAAGAGCTGAGCGCATAGGTCAGAGGTGGCGGTGGCACGAGAAGCAACTCAAGTTGTCAAACAAATGATGCATTTATCTCCACAAGTCTATTTGACGTGGCACTGTCTGTGCGAAAGATTAAAAAATGTGGAAGCATGTAATTTAATTAGCTTTATAACTCATAATTTAGACTCTTTCAGTGGCGTCTGCTCGTTCAGGAAAACCCACCGGCGCATAAAGACTCCTAAAAATCGGTTATTACATTGTTGGCCGGTGAAAGCTACACCTGTATGAAGTGGATCTTTTCTGCCCCTCTAACATCCTGTGGCCTCACGCCTCGGTTTGTGCATATAAATGACATTCCAGAGTGCGTATGGATGGCTCTCGTTCATACACGATGAGGTCTCTCGTTTCAAAGGCATGCTAATGCGTCTTTTGCTGCTCTCAGCGGCTCTTTTAACTGCCAGAGCAACGGTGAAGGAGATGATTGGGACTCTTCAGCCACCTTCGCCTCCTGAATAATCACATGTTTCTAACAACACGTGCAGATCCCCCCCCCCAAAAAAAAATAAGATTTTAAAATGTAGAGACGTGGTTTACAACTTGTAGTAAGTGAGAAATGATTTCAGGCTTTAGTATGTTATTAAGAGGAAGCGTCACTCCTTTTCAGCTCACCAGATCCGTGCTTTCTAAAGAGACAAGTTTCACTTTTTTCACCATTTTGTTTGGGATTCTTGTGTTGCAACGCTAAGAAGTTCGGTATTTGGGTTTAGCTTCACCCTTGAGCTATTAATTAATGCTTCGGTACAAACAGCCGATGGATTCGGCCATGAATATTCAAACGTAGCTCTCGCATTTGATTTCCTATGCAGTGTTCTAACACTGAGCATGCAGCCATGGAGGCCTCAAAGCCACGAGGCTCTGCATCATATCTGTTCCAGTGCAAACAATAAACCTGCAGTTTATACTTTTTTATAACAAGGTGAGACTTAACAACCTCATCCTCAAATGTCACAATTATTTTAAATAGTCGTGCTTTTTAAATTTTCCTCCCACGCCTTCTCAAGTCAAAGCTCAAGTGTTTTCAATTAAATTTTTTTTTTTTTACATTAAAGTCAGCAAATGATGAACAGGTTTTAAATAGTGACTGGTCCGTTAGGATAAAGAAGGCAGAAAATGTACCTTCTTTATGGAAATGGTGTAAAGTAAAAATAAAAGTTGATGGAATATTTTTTAAGTGCAATTATCTTTTCTTCATCAAATTACACTTACAGATTTACTCTTATTTTAAAAAAGTTACAAATATTATTGTAGAATTCAATACAATCTTTTTAAACATTTTGAACAGAAACTAAGAATTATAGTCATTTTCTCAATTAATGTAAACAGATTTTAGCTTCAGAATCTTAAGACATTACAATAATAATGTTTATTAATGTAATTTTTCAGGAGATGGGAGTTTACTGTCATATTTCAGTAGTAAAAGAAAAAAAAACTGTTTATCATAATTAATCTCAATTTAATATACAATTCTGATGTTACATTTTGTTTACTCCTCGTGTTGCTCTTCATGTGTATTCATAAAAGTCACTTTGTATGTAACCTCATCAACATTTATGAAAATGATGCATAACAGGGCCCGATTATTAACAGCTGAACTACATCGGAGCAGAAACCAGTTGAAGGTGAAGTGAACTGGACGCATAGAGGCTCAGGTTTCACGAGGTGGAGGTGTCGTTGTTTAGAGGAAGTAAAACTGCAGAAAAGTTTTAAAACTCTTGCATGAGGCGCCTTAAAACCCACAAAGAAAAACAAGTTTGAATGAAAAGTAATCCGAAACCGATCAAAATGTCAAGCATTAATTTATCTGCAAAATTAAGAAACTTACCAATTCAGAAAAATACATTGCAGCACAGAATTCCAACTTAAAACCCCATTAAACATAAAAAAAACAATAAAAGGCATGTCCATATGCGTGAAATGAACACTGTACCTGCTGATTTCCATAGGCTTTTCAAAACAGCTTCGCTTTAAAACAAAATCCATATTTTGTGCAGAAGTTTTAAATCCATGTGAGGAACCATTCTGTGACTTCTCTGCAGCGTAAAGTCTCCACATGTGTCCTGATCCCCTGGCTGCTGCTGATCTTTTATACGGGGTTTAAACTTGCTAAATTATACCTTTGACCTCAAGTGAGGCTGGCACTCATTGAAAGTAAAATCCTGTTTGGTTTTGCAATGGTAAAAGTAGACTTTGTATTAATGGAAGTATAATATTTGTGGCTTGGGTGGTGCAGGAAGGAGAAAGCAGTGAATAATGTATCTCAATGCAGATGATATGTTCATATATTCATTTATTAATTTATACGTTTGAATTGCCATTTAGCTTGGCTTTATACTTGCCATTATTTAAAACATCTATTGTTTTATGCTCTGTAGTTAAATACAGTTATTTTAACCACTTTTTAAAGACAAAAGTGCAATTTTGTTCCCTTCTATTTTCTCTGTTTCATATTCATGTTGATGCAAAGCCTCCTGCCTTCCCCTCTCTTGTTCATTTCTAGAGATATGCCGAGAGAAGCTGGATAAACACAACACAAAGTTCTGCAAAGTTTCCAAAGTTCAGAGGAAATGTCAGCCGGGAAGGTACCGGACTGGAGGCAGCGGGAGCCAGAGGGAGCATACGGGGGCTGAAAATGTTACCGACGATAAATAAACATTATTTAAAAGATCTGTCAGCTCCTGTTAGAGCAAAGCCGTGCTTCGTTTGTTCCGATGCTCTGAGGGGATGAGGAATATTTAATCACTCCTCTGAATGACATGAATAATCACAAAAAACATTTTCTGAAAGCCACAG
>JBBPBX010066947.1:0-19536 GCA_038048925.1 Garcialebias charrua
AGTGTGAGAGTGGATGGTTGTTTGGTGTGAGTGAGACAGGTCCCTCTTGTAAATGAGTCCCCGTGACTCAACGAGGCTAGCCTGTATAAATAAAGGTTGAATGAAAAAAAAAAATAAGGTTGATTTTCCCTCTGAGGAACATGAATAAATAAAGTTAATGGGTTAAAATGTCTAATTCAAATAAAATAATAAAGTCTGGAGTTAAATAAAACTGGTTTTTGAGCTGCATGCATTCAAAGTCAAAGTCAACTTTATTGTCAAAACTGCAATATGTACAAGACATACACAGGATTGAAATTGCATTTCTCTCTGTCCCTCGGTGCAACAGTAACTATTTAAACACTAAAACACTGAAACATTGAATAAACATAGCATAAAATGAAATAAAACGATCATCTTGGCCCCGCGATGTGTGCTATTACTTTTATTGGCAATCGGAGTTACCATGGCGATGTATTTTGCTAACAAAGTTGCCATATTTCCCCATTGGAAATGAATGGGAGAACACTCCTCACACAAACTGCTGTTGTCAAGTCACATGATTTAGAGCCTGATGAAAATATACTCACTGTTGGATTTGTTTGAAACTCACTGAAAGCATTTATCAGATGTATGTCTAGAACTGATTAACATTTGGAGCCATTTTGATTCAAGATGGCTGCCATAGCTACCTCACAATACACAGAAATTGATTATAATTCAGTCATTTTTGGTTATATTAATTTGAAACTTGGTATAGTGGTAGCTTTGGATGATACCAAACTCATAGTATGTTCAAATCAAAAAATTTCTATTCGGCAACAGCCTGTACGGCACGGAATAAAAATTCCGGCAACAGCAGGCAGCCCCCGTCGAAGTTTCTCCAGGAACTTTCTAGTTGGGGGCTGCCAATGCATTGTAAATGCTTGGAAGCAACCTATTGTTATCCACCCAATAAGGGTTTCTTTATTTATTTATTTATTTATTTATTTATTATTCTTCCGTCTCCGTTAATGCGGCTCGTACCGTAACGTGCACCCCCACAAAAGTTATATCAAAACGACCGGCCCGACTCCGAGATGTGTGCTATTACTTTTCTAAGCAATCGGAGTTACCATCGCGAAATATTTTGCTAACAAAAATCGTAAATTTCCCATAGGAAATGAATGGGACTTAACTTTTCAGAGAAACTGAGTTACATAGGGCGCCATTTTGGTTCAATATACAAGGCAATATACAAGGCAGGTTCAATACACAAGCTAGTTAGGTGAGTCGGCCATTTTGAATAGAACTAGCTAATTAGGTGAGTCGGCCATTTTGAATCAACCAAGCTCATTAGGTGAGGCGGCCATTTTGAATCAGGGCGCCATCTTGGTTCAATATACAAGGCAATATACAGGGCAGGTTCAATACACAAGCTACTTAGGTGAGACGGCCATTTTGAATCAAACTAGCTAATTAGGTGAGTCGGCCATTTTGAATCAAACTAGCTAATTAGGTGAGTCGGCCATTTTGAATCAAACAAGATAATTAGGTGAGTCGGCCATTTTGAATCAAACTAGCTAATTAGGTGAGTCTGACATTTTGAATCAAACTAGCTAATTAAGTGAGTCGGCCATTTTGAATCAAACTAGCTAATTAGGTGAGTCGGCCATTTTGAATCAAACTAGCTAATTAGGTGAATCGGCCATTTTGAATCAAACTAGCTAATTAGTTGAGTCGGCCATTTTGAATCAAATTAGCTAATTAGGTGAGTCTGCCATTTTGAATGAAACTAGCTTATTAGGTGAGTCGGCCATTTTGAATGAAACTAGCTAATTAGGTGAGTCGGCCATTTTGAATCAAACTAGCTAATTAGGTGAGTCGGCCATTTTGAATCAAACTAGCTAATTAGGTGAGTCGGCCATTTTGAATCAAACTAGCTAATTAGGTGAGTCGGCCATTTTGAATCAAACAAGCTCATTAGGTGAGTCGGCCATTTTGAATCAAACAAGCTCATTAGGTGAGTCGGCCATTTTGAATCAAACAAGCTCATTAGGTGAGTCGGCCATTTTGAATCAAACAAACTCATTAGGTGAAGTGGCCATTTTGAATCAAACAGGCTCATCAGGTGAGTCGGCCATTTTGAATCAAACAAGCTTATTAGGTGAGTCGGCCATTTTGAATCAAACAAGCTCATTAAGTGAGGTGGCCATCTTGAATCAAACAGGCTCATTAGGTGAGTCGGCCATTTTGAATCAAACAAGCTCATTAGGTGAGTCGGCCATTTTGAATCAAACTATCTCATTAGGTGAGTCGGCCATTAGGTGAGTCGGCCATTTTGAATCAAACTACCTAATTAGTTGAGTCGGCCATTTTGAATCAAACTAGCTGATTAGGTGAGTCGGCCATTTTGAATCAAACAAGCTCATTAGGTGAGGTGGCCATTTTGAATCAAACTAGCTCATTAGGTGAGGCGGCCATTTTGGATCAAACAAGATCATTTGGTGAGGAGGCCATTTTGAATCAAACATGCTCATTAGGTGAGGTGGCCATTTTGAATCAAACATGCTCATTAGGTGAGTTGACCATTTTGAATCAAACCAGCTAATTAGGTGAGTCGGCCATTTTGAATCAAACAAGCAAATTAGGTGAATCGGCCATTTGAACAAGCAAATTAGGTGAAGCGGCCATTTTGATGGAGATATGGAACTTATATTTGGCAAATGGGTAGCTGACAATGATCCCTAATAAATTTCAATTGAAAATCCAATTTCCAAGATGGCCGACAACGCAAAAAAGTCAAAATACTGTAAAATGGTCAATTTTAGTGATATTGAGCTGAAACTTGGTATGGTGATAGCTGACAATGTTTCCTATCATATTCCATATCAAAATCAAAAATCCAAGATGGCCGCCATAGCTACTTTCAAATGGCTATAACTCGGCCATCTTTATACATAGAGAGCTGAAATTTGGTGAGGGTGTAGCTGAAGACATCCTCTATCACGTACGGAAACCAAAAATAAAAATCCAAGATGGCCGCCATAGCTACATTCAAATGGCTTTAACTCGACCATCTTTATACATAGAGAGCTGAAATTTGGTGAGATTGTAGCTGAAGACATCCTCTATCACGTACCAAAACCAAAAATAAAAATCCAAGATGGCCGCCATAGCTAAGAAGAAAAAATGTCATAACTCGGCCATCTTTATACATAGAGAGCTGAAATTTGGTGATGTTGTAGCTGACGACATTCTCTATCACGTACAAAAAACAAAAATAAAAATCCAAGATGGCCGCCATAGCTAAATGACAAAAAATGCCATAACTCGGCCATTTTTAGAGCTATTGAGACAAAACTTGGCAACTTAGTAGCTGAGAATGAGCTCTAATAAACCCTGATTAAAAATTAAAAAATCCAAGATGGCCGCCTTATCTAAAAGATAAAAAACACCATAATTCGGCCATTTTTAATGCTATTTAGCTGAAATTTGGTGTAATGTTAGCTGAAAGTGAACCCAAACACCTTTTACTATCATTTCAAGACTTTAATTTAGCTCTGTGATGTATGCTATGAACATTTGGAGCCATTTGTATTCAGGATGGCTGCTAGCGGGCAGTAGCCTGGCAGCCCCCGTCGAAGTTTCTCCAGGAACTTTCTAGTGTTACTTTTACTCTCCTGTGTTTCAGCAAACTTGCTCTTCTTTCAACTTTAATGCGGCCCGAACCACAATGTGTACCCCCACAAATGTTACATCAAAACGTTCGTCTCGGCCCTGTGATGTGTGCTATTACTTTTATTAGCAATCGGAGTTACCATGGTGACGTATGTTGCTAACAAAGTTGCCATGTTTCTCCCATAGGAAATGAATGAGAGGAAACTCCTCATACTATCTGCTGCTGACAAGTTACATGAAAAAAACAGAAAGTCATTGTTGGATTTGTTTGAAACTCACATAAAGTAATCATGACATAAATGTATATAACTGATTAACTTTTGGAGCCATTTTGATTCAAGATGGCTACCACAGCTAGCTTAGCAAACAAAGCTAGCTCAGCAAACACAAAATCCATTATAACTCGGTCTTTTTTTGATATATTTAGCTGAAACTTTGTAAAGAATAGCTTTGAATGATCCCAAGCACACAGTAATGTGGGGAAAAAAATTCCGGCACCAACATGGCAGCCCCCGTCGAAGTTTCTCCAGGAACTTTCTAGTGTTACTTTTACTCTCCGGTGTTTCAGCTAACTTGCTCTTCTTTCAACTTTAATGCGGCCCGAACCACAATGTGTACCCCCACAAATGTTATATCAAAACGATCGTCTCGGCCCCGCGATGTGTGCTATTACTTTTATTGGCAATCGGAGTTACCATGGCGATGTATTTTGCTAACAAAGTTGCCATATTTCCCCATTGGAAATGAATGGGAGAACACTCCTTACACAAACTGCTGCTGTCAAGTCACATGATTTAGAGCCTGATGAAATTATAATCACTGTCGGATTTGTTTGAAACTCACAGAATGTATTTATCAGATGTTTCTCTTGAACTGATTAACATTTGGAGCCATTTTGATTCAAGATGGCTGCCACAGCTACCTCACAAAACACAGAAATTGAATATATCTCAGTCATTTTTGGATATATTAATGTGAAACTTGGTATAGTGGTAGCTTTGGATGATCCCAAACACTTTCTACCTTCAAATTAACATTTTAAATCGGCAACAGCCTGTACGGCACGGAATAAAATTCCGGCACCAGCTGGCAGCCCCCGTCGAAGTTTCTCCGGAACTTTCTAGTTTATTTATTTATTATTCTTCCGTCTCCGTTAATGCGGCTCGTACCGTAACGTGCACCCCCACAAAAGTTATATCAAAACGACCGGCCCGACTCCGAGATGTGTGCTATTACTTTTCTAAGCAATCGGAGTTACCATCGCGAAATATTTTGCTAACAAAAATCGTAAATTTCCCATAGGAAATGAATGGGACTTAACTTTTCAGAGAAACTGAGTTACATAGGGCGCCATTTTGGTTCAATATACAAGGCAATATACAAGGCAGGTTCAATACACAAGCTAGTTAGGTGAGTCGGCCATTTTGAATAGAACTAGCTAATTAGGTGAGTCGGCCATTTTGAATCAACCAAGCTCATTAGGTGAGGCGGCCATTTTGAATCAGGGCGCCATCTTGGTTCAATATACAAGGCAATATACAGGGCAGGTTCAATACACAAGCTACTTAGGTGAGACGGCCATTTTGAATCAAACTAGCTAATTAGGTGAGTCGGCCATTTTGAATCAAACTAGCTAATTAGGTGAGTCGGCCATTTTGAATCAAACAAGATAATTAGGTGAGTCGGCCATTTTGAATCAAACTAGCTAATTAGGTGAGTCTGACATTTTGAATCAAACTAGCTAATTAAGTGAGTCGGCCATTTTGAATCAAACTAGCTAATTAGGTGAGTCGGCCATTTTGAATCAAACTAGCTAATTAGGTGAATCGGCCATTTTGAATCAAACTAGCTAATTAGTTGAGTCGGCCATTTTGAATCAAATTAGCTAATTAGGTGAGTCTGCCATTTTGAATGAAACTAGCTTATTAGGTGAGTCGGCCATTTTGAATGAAACTAGCTAATTAGGTGAGTCGGCCATTTTGAATCAAACTAGCTAATTAGGTGAGTCGGCCATTTTGAATCAAACTAGCTAATTAGGTGAGTCGGCCATTTTGAATCAAACTAGCTAATTAGGTGAGTCGGCCATTTTGAATCAAACAAGCTCATTAGGTGAGTCGGCCATTTTGAATCAAACAAGCTCATTAGGTGAGTCGGCCATTTTGAATCAAACAAGCTCATTAGGTGAGTCGGCCATTTTGAATCAAACAAACTCATTAGGTGAAGTGGCCATTTTGAATCAAACAGGCTCATCAGGTGAGTCGGCCATTTTGAATCAAACAAGCTTATTAGGTGAGTCGGCCATTTTGAATCAAACTATCTCATTAGGTGAGTCGGCCATTTTGGATCAAACAAGCTCATTAGGTGAGACGGCCATTTTGAATCAAACAAGCTCATTAGGTGAGTCAGCCATTTTGAATCAAACAAGCTCATTAGGTGAGGTGGCCATTTTGAATCAAACAGGCTCATTAGGTGAGTCGGCCATTTTGAATCAAACAAGCTCATTAGGTGAGTCGGCCATTTTGAATCAAACTATCTCATTAGGTGAGTCGGCCATTAGGTGAGTCGGCCATTTTGAATCAAATTAGCTAATTAGGTGAGTCTGCCATTTTGAATGAAACTAGCTTATTAGGTGAGTCGGCCATTTTGAATGAAACTAGCTAATTAGGTGAGTCGGCCATTTTGAATCAAACTAGCTAATTAGGTGAGTCGGCCATTTTGAATCAAACTAGCTAATTAGGTGAGTCGGCCATTTTGAATCAAACAAGCTAATTAGGTGAGTCGGCCATTTTGAATCAAACAAGCTCATTAGGTGAGTCGGCCATTTTGAATCAAACAAGCTCATTAGGTGAGTCGGCCATTTTGAATCAAACAAGCTCATTAGGTGAGTCGGCCATTTTGAATCAAACAAACTCATTAGGTGAAGTGGCCATTTTGAATCAAACAGGCTCATCAGGTGAGTCGGCCATTTTGAATCAAACAAGCTTATTAGGTGAGTCGGCCATTTTGAATCAAACAAGCTCATTAGGTGAGGTGGCCATTTTGAATCAAACAGGCTCATTAGGTGAGTCGGCCATTTTGAATCAAACAAGCTCATTAGGTGAGTCGGCCATTTTGAATCAAACTATCTCATTAGGTGAGTCGGCCATTAGGTGAGTCGGCCATTTTGAATCAAACTACCTAATTAGGTGAGTCGGCCATTTTGAATCAAACTAGCTAATTAGGTGAGTCGGCCATTTTGAATCAAATTAGCTAATTAGGTGAGTCTGCCATTTTGAATGAAACTAGCTTATTAGGTGAGTCGGCCATTTTGAATGAAACTAGCTAATTAGGTGAGTCGGCCATTTTGAATCAAACTAGCTAATTAGGTGAGTCGGCCATTTTGAATCAAACTAGCTAATTAGGTGAGTCGGCCATTTTGAATCAAACTAGCTAATTAGGTGAGTCGGCCATTTTGAATCAAACTAGCTAATTAGGTGAGTCGGCCATTTTGAATCAAACAAGCTCATTAGGTGAGTCGGCCATTTTGAATCAAACAAGCTCATTAGGTGAGTCGGCCATTTTGAATCAAACAAACTCATTAGGTGAAGTGGCCATTTTGAATCAAACAGGCTCATCAGGTGAGTCGGCCATTTTGAATCAAACAAGCTTATTAGGTGAGTCGGCCATTTTGAATCAAACAAGCTCATTAGGTGAGGTGGCCATTTTGAATCAAACAGGCTCATTAGGTGAGTCGGCCATTTTGAATCAAACAAGCTCATTAGGTGAGTCGGCCATTTTGAATCAAACTATCTCATTAGGTGAGTCGGCCATTAGGTGAGTCGGCCATTTTGAATCAAACTACCTAATTAGTTGAGTCGGCCATTTTGAATCAAACTAGCTGATTAGGTGAGTCGGCCATTTTGAATCAAACAAGCTCATTAGGTGAGGTGGCCATTTTGAATCAAACTAGCTCATTAGGTGAGGCGGCCATTTTGGATCAAACAAGATCATTTGGTGAGGAGGCCATTTTGAATCAAACATGCTCATTAGGTGAGTCGGCCATTTTGAATCAAACTATCTCATTAGGTGAGTCGGCCATTAGGTGAGTCGGCCATTTTGAATCAAATTAGCTAATTAGGTGAGTCTGCCATTTTGAATCAAACTAGCTAATTAGGTGAGTCGGCCATTTTGAATCAAACTAGCTAATTAAGTGAGTCGGCCATTTTGAATCAAACTAGCTAATTAGGTGAGTCGGCCATTTTGAATCAAACTAGCTAATTAGGTGAATCGGCCATTTTGAATCAAACTAGCTAATTAGGTGAGTCGGCCATTTTGAATCAAACTAGCTAATTAGGTGAGTCGGCCATTTTGAATCAAACTAGCTAATTAGGTGAGTCGGCCATTTTGAATCAAACTAGCTAATTAGGTGAGTCGGCCATTTTGAATCAAACTAGCTAATTAGGTGAGTCTGCCATTTTGAATGAAACTAGCTAATTAGGTGAGTCGGCCATTTTGAATGAAACTAGCTAATTAGGTGAGTCGGCCATTTTGAATCAAACTAGCTAATTAGGTGAGTCGGCCATTTTGAATCAAACTAGCTAATTAGGTGAGTCGGCCATTTTGAATCAAACTAGCTAATTAGGTGAGTCGGCCATTTTGAATCAAACAAGCTCATTAGGTGAGTCGGCCATTTTGAATCAAACAAGCTCATTAGGTGAGTCGGCCATTTTGAATCAAACAAGCTCATTAGGTGAGTCGGCCATTTTGAATCAAACAAACTCATTAGGTGAAGTGGCCATTTTGAATCAAACAGGCTCATCAGGTGAGTCGGCCATTTTGAATCAAACAAGCTTATTAGGTGAGTCGGCCATTTTGAATCAAACAAGCTCATTAGGTGAGGTGGCCATTTTGAATCAAACAGGCTCATTAGGTGAGTCGGCCATTTTGAATCAAACAAGCTCATTAGGTGAGTCGGCCATTTTGAATCAAACTATCTCATTAGGTGAGTCGGCCATTAGGTGAGTCGGCCATTTTGAATCAAACTACCTAATTAGGTGAGTCGGCCATTTTGAATCAAACTAGCTAATTAGGTGAGTCGGCCATTTTGAATCAAATTAGCTAATTAGGTGAGTCTGCCATTTTGAATGAAACTAGCTTATTAGGTGAGTCGGCCATTTTGAATGAAACTAGCTAATTAGGTGAGTCGGCCATTTTGAATCAAACTAGCTAATTAGGTGAGTCGGCCATTTTGAATCAAACTAGCTAATTAGGTGAGTCGGCCATTTTGAATAAAACTAGCTAATTAGGTGAGTCGGCCATTTTGAATCAAACAAGCTAATTAGGTGAGTCGGCCATTTTGAATCAAACAAGCTCATTAGGTGAGTCGGCCATTTTGAATCAAACAAGCTCATTAGGTGAGTCGGCCATTTTGAATCAAACAAACTCATTAGG
This sequence comes from Garcialebias charrua, assembly GCA_038048925.1. NCBI lineage: Eukaryota > Metazoa > Chordata > Actinopteri > Cyprinodontiformes > Rivulidae > Garcialebias > Garcialebias charrua. Next base: position 9,070 of record JBBPBX010066947.1, read on the forward strand.
TGAAGTGGCCATTTTGAATCAAACAGGCTCATCAGGTGAGTCGGCCATTTTGAATCAAACAAGCTTATTAGGTGAGTCGGCCATTTTGAATCAAACAAGCTCATTAGGTGAGGTGGCCATTTTGAATCAAACAGGCTCATTAGGTGAGTCGGCCATTTTGAATCAAACAAGCTCATTAGGTGAGTCGGCCATTTTGAATCAAACTATCTCATTAGGTGAGTCGGCCATTAGGTGAGTCGGCCATTTTGAATCAAACTACCTAATTAGTTGAGTCGGCCATTTTGAATCAAACTAGCTGATTAGGTGAGTCGGCCATTTTGAATCAAACAAGCTCATTAGGTGAGGTGGCCATTTTGAATCAAACTAGCTCATTAGGTGAGGCGGCCATTTTGGATCAAACAAGATCATTTGGTGAGGAGGCCATTTTGAATCAAACATGCTCATTAGGTGAGTCGGCCATTTTGAATCAAACTATCTCATTAGGTGAGTCGGCCATTAGGTGAGTCGGCCATTTTGAATCAAATTAGCTAATTAGGTGAGTCTGCCATTTTGAATGAAACTAGCTTATTAGGTGAGTCGGCCATTTTGAATGAAACTAGCTAATTAGGTGAGTCGGCCATTTTGAATCAAACTAGCTAATTAGGTGAGTCGGCCATTTTGAATCAAACTAGCTAATTAGGTGAGTCGGCCATTTTGAATCAAACTAGCTAATTAGGTGAGTCGGCCATTTTGAATCAAACTAGCTCATTAGGTGAGTCGGCCATTTTGAATCAAACAAGCTCATTAGGTGAGTCGGCCATTTTGAATCAAACAAGCTCATTAGGTGAGTCGGCCATTTTGAATCAAACAAACTCATTAGGTGAAGTGGCCATTTTGAATCAAACAAGCTCATCAGGTGAGTCGGCCATTTTGAATCAAACAAGCTCATTAGGTGAGTCGGCCATTTTGAATCAAACAAGCTCATTAGGTGAGGTGGCCATTTTGAATCAAACAGGCTCATTAGGTGAGTCGGCCATTTTGAATCAAACAAGCTCATTAGGTGAGTCGGCCATTTTGAATCAAACTATCTCATTAGGTGAGTCGGCCATTAGGTGAGTCGGCCATTTTGAATCAAACTACCTAATTAGTTGAGTCGGCCATTTTGAATCAAACTAGCTAATTAGGTGAGTCGGCCATTTTGAATCAAATTAGCTAATTAGGTGAGTCTGCCATTTTGAATGAAACTAGCTTATTAGGTGAGTCGGCCATTTTGAATGAAACTAGCTAATTAGGTGAGTCGGCCATTTTGAATCAAACTAGCTAATTAGGTGAGTCGGCCATTTTGAATCAAACTAGCTAATTAGGTGAGTCGGCCATTTTGAATCAAACTAGCTAATTAGGTGAGTCGGCCATTTTGAATCAAACAAGCTCATTAGGTGAGTCGGCCATTTTGAATCAAACAAGCTCATTAGGTGAGTCGGCCATTTTGAATCAAACAAGCTCATTAGGTGAGTCGGCCATTTTGAATCAAACAAACTCATTAGGTGAAGTGGCCATTTTGAATCAAACAGGCTCATCAGGTGAGTCGGCCATTTTGAATCAAACAAGCTTATTAGGTGAGTCGGCCATTTTGAATCAAACAAGCTCATTAGGTGAGGTGGCCATTTTGAATCAAACAGGCTCATTAGGTGAGTCGGCCATTTTGAATCAAACAAGCTCATTAGGTGAGTCGGCCATTTTGAATCAAACTATCTCATTAGGTGAGTCGGCCATTAGGTGAGTCGGCCATTTTGAATCAAACTACCTAATTAGTTGAGTCGGCCATTTTGAATCAAACTAGCTGATTAGGTGAGTCGGCCATTTTGAATCAAACAAGCTCATTAGGTGAGGTGGCCATTTTGAATCAAACTAGCTCATTAGGTGAGGCGGCCATTTTGGATCAAACAAGATCATTTGGTGAGGAGGCCATTTTGAATCAAACATGCTCATTAGGTGAGGTGGCCATTTTGAATCAAACATGCTCATTAGGTGAGTTGACCATTTTGAATCAAACCAGCTAATTAGGTGAGTCGGCCATTTTGAATCAAACAAGCAAATTAGGTGAATCGGCCATTTGAACAAGCAAATTAGGTGAAGCGGCCATTTTGATGGAGATATGGAACTTATATTTGGCAAATGGGTAGCTGACAATGATCCCTAATAAATTTCAATTGAAAATCCAATTTCCAAGATGGCCGACAACGCAAAAAAGTCAAAATACTGTAAAATGGTCAATTTTAGTGATATTGAGCTGAAACTTGGTATGGTGATAGCTGACAATGTTTCCTATCATATTCCATATCAAAATCAAAAATCCAAGATGGCCGCCATAGCTACTTTCAAATGGCTATAACTCGGCCATCTTTATACATAGAGAGCTGAAATTTGGTGAGGGTGTAGCTGAAGACATCCTCTATCACGTACGGAAACCAAAAATAAAAATCCAAGATGGCCGCCATAGCTACATTCAAATGGCTTTAACTCGACCATCTTTATACATAGAGAGCTGAAATTTGGTGAGATTGTAGCTGAAGACATCCTCTATCACGTACCAAAACCAAAAATAAAAATCCAAGATGGCCGCCATAGCTAAGAAGAAAAAATGTCATAACTCGGCCATCTTTATACATAGAGAGCTGAAATTTGGTGATGTTGTAGCTGACGACATTCTCTATCACGTACAAAAAACAAAAATAAAAATCCAAGATGGCCGCCATAGCTAAATGACAAAAAATGCCATAACTCGGCCATTTTTAGAGCTATTGAGACAAAACTTGGCAACTTAGTAGCTGAGAATGAGCTCTAATAAACCCTGATTAAAAATTAAAAAATCCAAGATGGCCGCCTTATCTAAAAGATAAAAAACACCATAATTCGGCCATTTTTAATGCTATTTAGCTGAAATTTGGTGTAATGTTAGCTGAAAGTGAACCCAAACACCTTTTACTATCATTTCAAGACTTTAATTTAGCTCTGTGATGTATGCTATGAACATTTGGAGCCATTTGTATTCAGGACGGCTGCTAGCGGGCGGTAGCCTGGCAGCCCCCGTCGAAGTTTCTCCAGGAACTTTCTAGTTATTAAAATGTTATTGTTAATTGTTATTACTCACGGAGGTCCAGTGGTCTCCAGTTAGAGCAATATATTCAGCATTCTCCAGCTGCAGTGCTTTAGAAGTCTTCATGGTGTCATACAGTTCATGTATTCTTTTAACAATACTGTAGTCCTCCGGGAAGGCAACGTTACTGTCGGGTCTCCTGTGTAGACGCAAAGCATATTAAGAAGCCCCCGGTCTTCAACTATGTTAAGTGGTTTACAGTCTTGGGCTATCCATTTAGCGGTAGCATAACTTGCTTTCTCTGCTGTCGTTTTGTTCACTTTTGGACGGCTAAACTCCGCCATCGTTGTCTGCCGAGCACACTTTGATGTAGTTGGATCCTCCGAACTAGCATTCTTGCTAACGGAAGTAGCATTCTTGCTAACATCGGCGAAAACATGCTTCGCCCGAAGATGGTTGTGCTTCGGTGAAAAGAAAATTCATTGCTGCAATAGATACATACCACCTTGGTTTTATCCACGCTCCCATCGGGGTTTTTTTTAAGTAAATTTGCCACCAACCACACTTTTTGGACTAAATCATGTTCGTTTTCCAAGCCGAGTCTTTCCAGAAGTGATGTACGTGAGCTGATTTGCGCATGCGCATATCAGTTACGCAGGAGGCGAGCTGCTCTCTTCTTCTGCTGGCGGTTGGCAAACGACTTTAAGCGCACTAGACTGAAAGCGGGATTAATCTTCATTTTTATAATTTTTTTTTTTTTTTTTCTTCTTTCGGCTTTATTCCCTGCGTTAGGGGTCGCCACAGCGAACTGGTCGCACGAAGATTTGGCAGTTGTTTTTACGCCGGATGCCCTTCCTGACACAACCACAGACCACCGAGCAACCACAGCCCTCTGTGTGGAGCAGAGAGCTGATATCTAGGGTTCCCGGGGGAGCAGATGGTGGGGGTTAAGGGCCTTGCTCAAGGGCCCAGAGTGGGGCAGATGAGGGTGGATACAAGTGTGACCGCTTCACTTATCCCACCCACATCTTTGATGTTGTCGGTACCGGGGCTTGAACCGGCGACCTTCCGATCACAAGCTCACCTTCTTAACCTTTGCGCCACCACTCCCCTATTTATATTTATATTTAATATTTTTATAATATTAACTGATTAATCATTTTACATTAATCTCATGAGTTAACGCGTTAACTATCCCACCATTAGTCCTAATAAAATAAAATAAAACCATGGAGCGCTGGTCCAACACACCAGAAGACCAGGAAATCTGATGGGACCCGGGCAACAACTTAAAACCTGACTTTAATTCTCTCGTGACAACCTCAGTCATTTCCTTGTTCATACACTCACGGAGGGAGAGGAGGAGAAGGAGGAGGGAGGAGGGAGCGATTACTTGACTTTTGGGGAAAAAAAACAAAAGAAAACTCCAGATAAGGGATTAAGAAGGGGAAATTAATAAATTTGTGTCACATATCAAACAGTCCTGCATCGCTTTGAATGAGAACATGCGGCTGCGCGCTGGGACAGACAGGTGGGGGCATTTCCTTATCAGCGGAGGGAGAGAAGGAGGAGGAGGAGGGAGCGAACACTTGACTTTTGGCCAAAAAAACAAAAGAAAACTCCAGATAAGGGATTAAAGTTGCAGTATGTAGCTTTTTTTATAAACATATTTCTTCTCTCTGTCACTATTTTTTGACAGAGTGATGTTAAACAGGTAATCTTTGAGAAATACTATATTCCTCTGGCGTCTCCCGGTGGTTAAAATAGCATTTATAAAAACCAGAGCGGGCCGTGTTTGACCAGCCAATAAAAACAGAGTTATTTTCATGAACGAGCTTCCCCCGCCCTCCCCCCGCCTCTCCCAGCTGCAGCGCGCAGCAGCCGGGCACGCTCCCGTCTCAAACAGTAGCTGTTTCAAGATGGCGGAGGTGGCGAGAGCTTCGAGTGCTCAAAGGATTGCCAAGCGATGCAGAGTTAGCAACTTTCCTGCTTGAAAAGTAAGTGTCTTTGCTTGAATCATGTGATAGCGCAAATGCCATGAAATTATCTACAACAGGCTAAAACCGTTTTCCGGCCTACAGCTGACGTGATGCTAATGGCAGCAGCTAACTCATTCAACCTCAGTATTGTTTCGATACGTACATTTAGTTATCCTAACTTATTGTATTGTGGATCAGCAAGCAGATATGATGAAAGTACTGTAACTGTGCTGTCTGTGTAAGAGATGCATGATCACAACAACTAGCAATTAGCATATTGTCTGCAGATCCCTTCCCATGGGCTCACCACCTGTGGGAGGGGCCAAAGGGGTCGGGTGCATTGTGGAATGGGTGGTGGCCGAGGGCGGGGACCCTGGCGGTCTGATCCTCGGCTACAGAAGCTGGCCATTGGGACATGGAATGTCACCTCTCTGGTGGGGAAGGAGCCTGAGCTAGTGTGTGAGGTTGAGAGGTTCCGGCTAGAAATAGTCGGACTCACCTCAACGCATGGCTCTGGCTCTGGAACCAGTTTCCTTGAGAGGGGTTGGACACTCTTCCACTCTGGAGTTGCCCCTGGTGAGAGGCGCCGAGCAGGAGTGGGCATACTTGTTGCCCCCCATCTTGGTGCCTGTACGTTGGGGTTCACCCCGGTGAACGAGAGGGTAGCCTCCCTTCGCCTACGTGTGGGGGGACGGGCTCTGACTGTTGTTTGTGCCTATGCGCCAAACGGCAGCGCAGATTACCCACCCTTTTTGGAGTCCTTGGAGGGGGTATTGGAGGGTGCGCCTCCTGGGGACTCCCTTGTTCTGCTGGGGGACTTCAACGCTCACGTGGGCAATGACAGTGAGACCTGGAGGGGTGTGGTTGGGAGGAACGGCCCCCCTGATCTGAACCCGAGTGGTGTTCTGTTGTTGGACTTCTGTGCTCGTCATGGATTGTCCATAACGAACACCATGTTCAGGCATAAGGGTGTCCATATGTGCTCTTGGCACCAGGACACCCTAGGTCGTAGTTCAATGATCGACTTTGTTGTCGTCTCATCTGATCTGCGGCCGCATGTCCTGGACACTCGGGTGAAGAGAGGGGCGGAGCTGTCAACTGACCACTACCTGGTGGTGAGTTGGCTCCGATGGTGGGGGAGGATGCCGGTCAGACCTGGCAGACCCAAACGTATTGTGAGGGTCTGCTGGGAACGTCTGGCAGAGTCTCCCGTAAGACGGAGCTTTAACTCCCACCTCCGGGAGAGCTTTGAACACGTTCCGAGGGAGGCGGGGGACATTGAGCCCGAGTGGGCCATGTTTCGCGCCTCTATTGTCGAGGCAGCTTATCGGAGTTGTGGCCGCAAGGTTGTTGGTGCCTGTCGTGGTGGCAACCCTCGAACCCGGTGGTGGACACCGGCGGTGAGGGATGCTGTCAAGCTGAAGAAGGAGTCCTATTGGGCCTTTTTGGCCTGTGGGACCCCGGAAGCAGCAGATAGGTACCGGCAGTCCAAGCGGCATGCGGCTCGGGTGGTTGCTGAGGCAAAAACTCGGGCGTGGGAGGAGTTCGGAGAGGCCATGGAGAATGACTTCCGTACGGCTTCGAGGCGATTCTGGTCCACCATCCGGCGTCTCAGGGGGGGAAAGCGGTACGCGACCAACACCATTTATGGTGGGGATGGCGTGCTGTTGACCTCAACTCGGGATGTTGTGAGTCGGTGGGCGGAATACTTCGAAGACCTCCTCAATCCTACTGGCACGTCTTCCACTGAGGAAGCGGAGCCTGGGGACTTTGGGTCGGGCTCTCCAATCTCTGGTGCTGAGGTCGCCAAGGTGGTTAAAAAGCTCCGCGGTGGCAAGGCTCCGGGGGTGGATGAGATTCGTCCTGAGTTCCTTAGGGCTCTGGATGTTGTGGGGTTGTGTTGGCTTACGCGACTCTGCAATATCGCGTGGACATCGGGGGCAGTTCCCTTGGATTGGCAGACTGGGGTGGTGGTTCCCCTATTCAAAAAGGGGGACCGTAGGGTGTGTTCCAACTATAGAGGGATCACACTCTTAAGCCTCCCTGGTAAGGTCTATTCAGGGGTTCTGGAGAGGAGGGTCCGTCGGATAGTCGAACCTCGGATTCAGGAGGAGCAGTGTGGTTTTCGTCCTGGTCGTGGAACACTAGACCAGCTCTACACCCTCAACAGGGTCCTGGAGGGTGCGTGGGAGTTTGCCCAACCAGTTTACATGTGCTTTGTAGACTTGGAAAAGGCATTCGACCGCGTCCCTCGGGGGGTTCTGTGGCGGGTACTCCGGGAGTATGGGGTACCAGGCCCATTGATATGGGCTGTTAGGTCCCTGTACGACCGGTGTCAGAGCTTGGTCCGCATTGCCGGCAGTAAGTCAGGCTCGTTTCCGGTGAGAGTTGGACTCCGCCAAGGTTGCCCTTTGTCACCGATTCTGTTTATAACTTTTATGGACAGAATTTCTAGGCGCAGCCAAGGTGTTGAGAGGATCCGTTTTGGTGGCCTTAGAATCGCTTCTCTGTTTTTTGCAGATGATGTGGTCCTATTGGCTTCATCAGCTCGTGATCTACAGCTTTCGCTGGAGCGGTTTGCAGCTGAATGTGATGCGGCCGGGATGAGGATCAGTTCCTCCAAATCCGAGGCCATGGTCTTGAGCCGGAAAAGGGTAGCATGCCCTCTCCGGGTCGGGGAGGAGGTCCTGCCCCAAGTGGAGGAGTTTAAGTATCTCGGGATCTTGTTCACGAATGAGGGAAAACTGGAGCGTGAGATCGATAGGCGGATAGGTGCAGCGTCCGCAGTGAAGCGGGCGCTGTACCGGTCTGTCGTGGTGAAGAGAGAGCTGAGTCAAAAGGCAAAGCTCTCAATTTACCGATCGATCTACGTTCCCACCCTCATCTATGGTCATGAGCTTTGGGTTATGACCGAAAGAACAAGATCTCGGATACAAGCGGCTGAAATGAGTTTTCTCCGCAGGGTGTCTGGACTCTCCCTTAGAGATAGGGTGAGAAGCTCAGTCATCCGGGAGGGACTCGGAGTAGAGCCGCTGCTTCTCCACATCGAGAGGAGCCAGTTGAGGTGGCTCGGGCATCTGGTTAGGATGCCTCCTGGACGCCTCCCTGGTGAGGTGTTCCGGGCATGTCCCACCGGGAGGAGACCCAGAGGAAGACCCAGGATACGCTGGAGGGACTATGTTTCTCGGCTGGCCTGGGAACGCCTTGGGATTCCCCCAGAGGAGCTGCTCCAAGTGGCTGGGGAGAGGGAAGTCTGGGCCTCCCTACTTAGGCTGCTACCCCCGCGACCCGACCCCGGATAAGCGGAAGAAAATGGATGGATGGATGGATGGATGGTCTGCAGATCATTTGGTGTTCATAATCTAATAGTCTGTTAGTTCTACTACACAATATATGTTGTTGATGCATACATCTCAACCTCTTTGGACGTTTACCTGTATAAAGGGCCTCAAAAATTATTAATTTTTGGAATAAAATCTGTAAAACTTGCGGTGGGGTGGACGAGTTTGCTGCGGACATGAGCATGCAGTGAAGCAGGATGAAAGGAGAGCATAAAAAGTTCAAATTTTACTTCTAGCAGCAGAACAGGATGGAAGATGGCTGTTTGATGCTATTTTTTAAATCATCCTAAATGCTTTGATATGTTAGATAAATTTGTCATTGTGTGATAAATGTGTTGAAAAGAATATCTGATTATTGTTTGAACTACATTATATGTTTTTATGCAGAGATGATGACTTTGGGGAAGGTCTCAGAAGTGAATTTGGGGAGACTCCCATTCAGGTTTTGGAAACAAGGTAAGTAAGGGGAAACCGTATTTATGTCAAGATTATTTTATGGTTTGCACTGCAACTAATATAACTGTGATCATAATATTATTACACAATTTTAAAATGTAGATGGTAAGGTTGTATGTCTAATATTGTTTATGAAATGTATTTCCACCAGATATTACGGTAGGCAGAAACAAAAACCAAAGTTTAATAGTTGTTTTTATATAATCCATCCATCCATCCATCCATTTTCTTCCTCTTATCCGGGGTCGGGTCGCGGGGGTAGCAGCCTAAGTAGGGAGGCCCAGACTTCCCTCTCCCCAGCCACTTGGAGCAGCTCCTCCGGGGGAATCCCAAGGCGTTCCCTGGCCAGCCGAGAAACATAGTCCCTCCAGCGTGTCCTGGGTCTTCCTCTGGGTCTCCTCCCGGTGGGACATGCCCGGAACACCTCACCAGGGAGGCGTCCAGGAGGCATCCTAACCAGATGCCCGAGCCACCTCAACTGGCTCCTCTCGATGTGGAGAAGCAGCGGCTCTACTCCGAGTCCCTCCCGGATGACTGAGCTTCTCACCCTATCTCTAAGGGAGAGTCCAGACACCCTGCGGAGAAAACTCATTTCAGCCGCTTGTATCCGAGATCTTGTTCTTTCGGTCATAACCCAAAGCTCATGACCATAGATGAGGGTGGGAACGTAGATCGATCGGTAAATTGAGAGCTTTGCCTTTTGACTCAGCTCTCTCTTCACCACGACAGACCGGTACAGCGCCCGCTTCACTGCGGACGCTGCACCTATCCGCCTATCAATCTCACGCTCCAGTTTTTATATAATGTATTTCTTTATTGTTATGGCTTTTCTGTGCTGCAATTTTAGTGGACATAAAATTAGAATAATACAGATGCACAATATTGACAATAAATATCTTTGAAGCTTATTTTTTTATTATTTTATTTTTCTAACCGCGTCACAGAAAATGTACAACTTTATAAATTTAAGAATTTTTAAAAAGATGACTTAATTAAAATTCTGTGTTCATGTATAACATACACTTGCACTGAACGTACGTATTTTAGTGCGTGTTAAAAATATGATTTTGTCTATACTTTCGAGTTAGTCTCATTAACTTTTATTGAGAGAATTTATTGTACTGGTTCCCAAGTACATGTTTCTTTATTTCATGATCAAACTTGATTATTGTTGCTTTAATAAAATATGTAATGTGTTTCCTCAGTATCAATGTTAGTTTGTTTTTTACGTTTATATTTTTTTTGTTTCAGTATGTCTTCGCTAGACATTCACGACGACAATGATGAAAGTGACTTGTTATTGCATGTTCTCTCCGTGCATGCGTGGGTTTTCTCCGGGTTCTCCGGTTTCCTCCCACAGTCCAAAAACATGCATGTTAGACTGATTGGTAACTCTAAATTGACCCTAGGTGTGAGTGAGACAGGTCTCTCTTGTAAATGAGTCCCCGTGGCTCAACGAGGCTAGCCTGTATAAATAAAGGTTGAATGAATGAATGTTCTTCTTCCTCAGGTTGTCAGCGCTGTCCTGTTGATGATGATGGTGGTGGTGGTCCCACAGACAGCAGCAAAGCCACACAGGAAGTCCTTTGAAGGATTAGCAGAAGAAACGGTCCCT